>JARGYV010096845.1:0-20766 GCA_029532675.1 Ornithodoros moubata
TTTTTTCACCTAAACGAAAAGTGCTACAAAATTGATGGCGCATGAGGCGCTGGTGCTCTATGTAAACTGTAAACAGAAAAAGAATAGGTATCTGGTGCTTAAAAATGCCGCTGCAGCAGCTGCTCAAAGTAGCGGGCGACGGCGCCGTCCTGCGGAGGACATTTTCTTTCTCCTCTCCCAGCTGCCGAACCGCGCAGCGCAGACGGTTCAAAAGGCGTTCATTTTATCTTGTACACTAGCACCTATAACATATATTTTTTCTGTGTTCATCCGAGGAACAAGATTTCACGCCTTGTTCGATTTGAAATGGAACTAGCCAGCAGGCTTTCTTCTTTGTCAGGATGTGGACACCATGGACCTGACCATCCCGATGACCATCCGCTCGTGGTTGCTGTGCTTCCTTCAAGTGGTGTCCACTCTGTTTATCATAGCCTTCACGACACCCATCTTCTTGGCTGTTGCCGTCCCCATTGGTGTCCTGTACTACTTCATACAAGTATGGTCCTCCTCTTTCTTTGAGAAATTTCACTTTAGTGTTAACTTTCCTCTAATTCCGAAACCACCTGCAACGCGGCAGCTGGAGATATAGCTGCGGAGAGATCAAACTAAAGGGGATACATCTCCTTTTTCCTTTCTGCATTGCAGGGTATTGGGTTGAAAATGCGCATTTGGATGCAGCTTGTATTGCCTCTTAAGTTGTGCCCAGTGTTACGACGAGCACTGTTGACCTGCATGTACCCAAACTTTTGCAATTATCCAAATCATGGACAAACGAAACAAAAAAAAAAAGCACAGATGGATATTCTTTCATCTACTTTAGCCTCATTTATCAGAACTTGAGTTTCTTTACTGGGTCTCGGGGAACTCAAGTAGCTGGTAATACAGTATTAACTAGTAGTGACTATACAGTAATACGGTCTGGATGACTGATTACAACAGATAGTTGGGTATTCCTCCCTTAAATATATCTTGCGCCCTTCGAACTAGCGATCGGTGTCAGCACAGTCCCCCTTAAGGTCTGCCCAAAATGCACCCCCCTCCTCCTCCTTCCTGCTGTCCACATCTGTATGCTACTCATGGCCATGGTTGCCTGCCTTGCGGGGCTAACACTGAATTGTTTTTTTTTAAAAGAGGGAATGGTTGGAGGCAGGGAATGAAGATGTGAATGTCACGTGTTCATAGCTTGAGCAAAGCTCTGCAAGAACTGAATGTGTACATTAAGATTTCCATCTAATCCTATGTAAGGATAGGACTTTTGATTTGACTGAGGTTCTCGTGAGTCGCCTGTATCAGTTTGTACAAATGTTCAGATTGTTCCGGAACACACATGGAACTATGGGTTCCTTAATCCCATTTACACAGCATGTTGCCATAGCACATGGCTTTTTTTGTTCTAAAATGTTTGGTTACATGTGAGTCTCAATGCTAAACTGTGCCTTATCTTGTCAGTCTGTCTACGTAGCAAGTTCACGGCAGTTAAAACGGCTGGAGTCCGTGACAAGATCCCCCATCTACACCCATTTCTCCGAGACCCTCTCCGGAGTGACGACCATCAGGGCCTATGCAGCCCAAAAGAGTTTTGTTCAAGAATCGAATCAACGGGTCGATGGGAACCAGATGTGCTCTTACCCTTCCATCATTGCCAACAGGTGATATCAAAATCACTAGTTTAATGGTTGTGAATGCCAATGCAACAAAGGGAACCCAGTAGTAATCCATCTTGACCCAGTTTGAATGTGAATTTTGTGCAGGTGGCTGGCAGTAAGACTAGAACTATGTGGCAACCTCATTGTGTTGTTTGCTGCACTGTTTGCGGTCTTTGGAAGAGAGTCTCTGGACCAAGGAGCAGTGGGACTGTCACTGTCCTACGCCCTTTCGGTAAGCTTGCTCTTTATTTATCGGAAGGGCATTACGTAACGGGGGTGGACACCGTTTAACGACGAAACTCGAGGGGATAATTAACACATGTGAATAAAGCGCAAAAATTGCCTTTACGACAAGTGCCTTTTTCATGATGGGACAAATGTATTTTTTGGGTACAACGTGCATGAGAAGGCACAGCTAAAGAGGACAGCGACCCATGCACGCCTTTTTCGTTGTGCCTGACTCGCTATTCTTTGGAGCTGTCCTTTCCTCTCCCCATAGAAATCCCCCTTTAGAATCCCCTGTTGAATGATCCAGTTAAAGAAAATAATCGAGAACTAAGGTAGTTATCGCCCTGCTATTCCCTAAAGGTCGTTGAATGCCAAGATCAAAGTAGCACATTTAGGTAGGGCACAATTGAAAGGGCCCGTGTTTTTTTGCAAAATGCTGAAAATTCTGAATGCCCCAGCAGGGCTAACTAAATTCTGTGATTTTCCGCGGCAGGTGCGTTTATGCATAAATTGATGCGGATGGTGTGAGAAATGCTGTTTATCTGATAATATGGTTCGTAGAATTACAAGGTCAAAATGCTGCATAAGGTGGACAGAGAGAAGTGAGTGTTAAATCTCCTGCGCAGTGGATATCTTACTGCTTTTGAAACTAAAGTAATTAATGGATCCATTTTTGTTCCAAATATGTGTCCGTAATGAAACAGATGGCCAGCCCTCTCGTTTTCAAAATAGTAGAAAAGTGGCATTTCTGATCTATGATCACATTCTCCACTTGCTTTTTTGGGGCTGCCATTTGCATAGCAAATACCTCCTTGAAATGCTCGCAAGTGCAGTGGGACTTTCCTCACTGCTGTTTCCAAAACTGGCTGTTTTTGTACCGAGATTGTATTTGTGGCATCCTTAAGCTTGAGTTACCTATGATAAGGTAACTCTTTGTACTATCTACCTATAAGTACGGACTTTTTAGAAAGCTCAATGCCACCCCAGTGTAAAGCACCCAAATATGGCACGTTGTTTGAATAATGGGGCTCTAGAAACTGGGTATTCCGAGAAACTGTATTTGGCCCTTTACATTGGCGTGGCATTGTGCCTTGTAAGGATTTTGTAATTATAGGTAGATAGTCCAAGGAATTAGCTTTTTATAGTTACCCAATCTTAAGGACGCTGCGAATACAAGCGCTACAATCTCTGAACGAAGACAGTGTCTTTGAGAGGGCAGTGAGGCCTTAATGTTACCAGCATTGTGAACCTGTTGTCAGCATGATCCAAGTGCAGTCTGGCATATTGTGAGAGATTTCGTTTCTTATGTTTAGAATGTTGGCTTGTGGCGTTAAATGACAACTGTTTCGGTAGATTGTAGGAGGCAGTCTCATTGAGACGACCTGTTGATATTAATACTGCTTTAAAGGTGAATCTCACCTTGATTTTATGTCCTGGTTGCAGATCACAGCAACCATGAACTGGATGGTACGCATGAGCTGCGAATTTGAAACCAACATTGTCTGTGTTGAGCGAATTATGGAGTACACCAGGACGCCAACAGAGGTGTGTGTTTTATACTATGCCCTAATACAAGCTGATGGTCGTTAGATGGTGCATAAGGATTCATTGAAGCTTCCAAATAGGAGGAATATTCTTGTCCCAGACTCAAGTATAACAGAATGTATCAAGTGTCTTAGAGAATGGCTGTCAACGTATTTCGTGTGGTCTACCCCACGTGAAAATGTCAAGTAGAGTCTGCTCATTCTTTTTTGAAATACTTGTGGGATGTCAAATGCAATGCTTGAATACAAAGTAGTTTTTATTCTCATGCGGTAGGCACTGTTGAAAAGCGTTCCCATCGTCAAGAGCGTTACATGTTAGGAAGACCGCTGTCTCGCTGCGCATTAAAAAGGTGTCTGTTTATTTATTTATCCGCTTAGGGAACGTTCTCTTCATGTTTGTTCAATGTCTTGTGCATTTTACTGCAATTTTTGCCTTATCGAAGGTGACAAAAAGTAACTTTTCTTGCAAATTCACAACTTTTCAGAAAAAATTATTTATCAGTTTAATTCTCCTGATACTTTTTCACTGTGTAGCAGTCATGGATCAGCCGCTTCAACGTGAAAATGTCTCAAGTTAGATATGGGGCTGTTTTTATTCACAAAATGAACTATTTCAGCAGAATACTCATAACTGGGTGCAGAATCTACTATGAAGAAAGGTCATAAACATATAAAGAATGTTAGGGTAATTTTTATATAGTAGAAAAAAGATTTTCTACTATTTAAAATATATGCAAATGATCGTGACTGTGTGTTTGACTGTATTGCATCTGTTTGCCTGCAACTTAACGAGAGAAAATGTTACCTTGGTTGCCACAAAATCCCAGTGCTCGGCCATATTGTGTCTCGAGGTGGAATTTCCCCCGATTCCGAGAAACTATGTGCTGTATCAGTTTTCCCGAAATTCCAAACCTCGTGTCATCTCACCCGTTTAAACCTGTCCCTCCCGACAGAACTTCATAGTGACGCATTTACCGGGTGCCCCCATGGACGTCTCCCGTCGTTTCTGCGCTCTTGTTTGGCTGAGGCCCACAACACACGAGGAATGTTTGCCTGTTGTATAGGTGGTTACCAAATTTTGTCTGAATCTTTATACTTTGACATTGTCACAGACCATCATGCACTATGTTCGTTATCTACCTTAAGAGATCCTTCAGGCAGGCTTGAATGCTGGGTAGTACGCCTGCAGGACCAAAGTAAAGTACAACTTTCTTTCTCAGTGCCCCCTGCCTTATCCTCGCAGCCCACACCACTCTCAGTGCAGCTTACCCTACCTCTCTCCGTAGCGCTCGGTTTCGGGAACCGTAGCGTGCTGCTTCGAGCCGCCGCTTGGAAGATCTCGCCCGACAGGAAGCTGTCTCGTAAAGCCTGCCTGTACAAGACTAATCGTTCCCCAACTCGAGACCAGCTCCTCCTCCTCGCCATTCCCGCTTCCTTACCATACAGAGATCCTCCAAACTCTTTGTGACAATCCCACTTCAGGACACTTGGGCTTCTCCAAAATATATAATTGTGTTTGTCAGCTATTTTTTTTTGTCCCAAGCTCTACACGACTGTACTTACAGTAAAGCTAGTTAGCTCAAACTCGCTTATCTCCAAGTATTGGTTATCTCAATTTTTTTTTTTTTTTTTGCATCCCGATCCTTGTCCCAATGCTTTCTACGTTTTTGGGCCCTTTTCACTCGAAGCTTTCTTTTACCGAGTACGAACATCTGCAAATGCCATTACCAGTAGTGCCATACTGTACGTACTGCTGATAACGTACATTCTTCAGTCCCTCACATACAAGAATAGCGAGGTCAAAGCCTTCCCTCACCCTCCCCATCGTTTTCCCATAATGGCCCTTTGCCATAAACTGCCCGGAGCGTTGTTTTGTTGGCTTTGTGTGCACCTCTGTGCATTTGTCTCAGTCTCGTCTCGTGCTTTGCCGGCCTCTAACGTGGTGGTTAAGCAAGGCGACTTCATGTCGGCTGCTCGTCTGCCGTACCAGAGTCAGCAGACGAGTTCAGCGCCTATGACCAATTGTGCGACGACGCCTCACATGATGTGGGGGGAGAGTGACTCAGAGGACTACTATGCGCTTTATGACGGCGATGTTCCAGTAAGCAGTGGATGTGTGTGTGAAGAATCTTCCACATATGAACAGACCCACGAGGTCCCAACATGGTCCGAGACGAGAAGGATGCTTGGTTTGCTCCGAAACAGGGTGAAGTGTAGTGGAGGGGAGAAGCGGCTCATGCATTGCATTGCTCCCAAACGCCAAGCTATTACCGAGTTCTTCCCTCTCGGATGATGTTGAAAAATAAATGGTTTCGGAACTGTTTGTGAGCCTTATTACTCTGTAGGAATGCTTTTTTTTTTTACATTTTATGACATACTGCATTGTGGTTACTACGTTAAAATTGAAAAGGGTGTGTAATTTCGGCTGTTCGCTTAATTGGAAACTCCACTTATCTCAATTGTTTCCGTCCTTTTATGTCTTACTGTATGTATTGTCAGGAAGATTCGGCAGCAGAATAAGTAGGAGACGGCTGCAGATTATATCGCAGTGCACGAGAGACAAATTCACAGAAGGCCCGTCACACAGATCCCCTCGGCCGAGATCAAAACCATCCTGGCTGAAGGTAATTAAGGAGATCGCGTGACACAGGGCTTCAGTCTGGAGACGTGGACGGTTTCTGTCAGCGGGCACGTGCACAATGTTCGACAACATAGACCGATGACGGAGAACTTTGTAGGGGCCTGCGTAGCAGCACAGAAGTTTCACAGAGAGCCCAGCGTGCAGATGGAAATTCATAGCCAGAGAAGATCACTGACAGAGTACTGGACGGTACAATGATTCTCGTTGTAGCACTCTTTGAAGGCGGCCTGTGTGCTATTGCGTGCTATTGCGTGTGCTATGCGAGCTTGCGCTATTTGATGACGCTCTTCCATACGTTTGATTGCTTCTGCTAGAGGGGTGTTATCACAAATGTCTGTAGCATAAGAAAAGAGGTTGTCGATGGTGGAGGAGAGGTCGCAGCCATAAACCAGGCAGAAAGGACTTAACTGGGTCTTAAGGACTTAAATGTCTCTGACTGTCCTTTATGGTTCCCTTCCAGGCTCCATGGGAAGTCCCGGATTTTAAGCCGCCGGGGACATGGCCCCAAGGAGGCGAGGTGAGATATGTCAACTACGCAACAAGGTATAGGGAAGGCCTCGACCTCGTCATCAAAGACTTGAATATTTTCATTACACCTGGTGAAAAGGTGAGGGAGGGCATCGTGAACACGGACGGGTGTGATTTTGGCTATCTGTTCTTCAGGTGGGCGTTATCGGTCGGACTGGTGCCGGCAAGAGTTCCATGATGCTGTCCCTGTTCCGAATTGTGGAGCCAGCACAGGGCACAATCCTCATCGATGGTGTCGATATTTCAAAGATTGGACTCCATGACCTACGCTCGAAGCTCACAATCATTCCACAGGTACAGATAAACAAGTAAAATGCGACAAATTTACGTAAATTGATCCCCCGTATATAGTGGTATTGGCAGAACCGTAGATTTGATTGTCGTATGGGTTGTATCACTATTGGCGGATGAAGCCAAAAATGCTGTGCTTTAGCGTCATATTGTCTCTTTCGTGGGAATAGAGCAAACTGCACCCAAGTTTCATGTTGGAAAAGAACATTTATTTAAAATAGCTGGTTTCTGGCATGCTTCCTTTTGCCTTGGTGAACTCTTCCTGTACATGAATTGGTATTTACCTTCGGGGTCATTTTGAGGAAAAAAACGTGATTCGTCACATGTCATAATGTTCCCTAAATGATTTAGAGCACTTTGAATGTTTTGGAGGATGTGAGCACAAATTTAATTCCACCTGCCTTTTGTTTAGGAGTGAGGAATCTTGGCACCATCTTCGAGCACACTGTTTTCATGTTGAAACTGTTATGCAAAATGTGTCAAACTGTTTCCTTGTCAGTGTTGGTCAACTCGGCATGTGCGCGAATGCTGGTCCTGTCCCACTAGAGCGGCACAACAGACGGCCTCCAATGACAAACCAACTTTGTTGGCAAACCGTCCATTGCCCGACACCTACTCAAACCTGTCGGACACACGACAAACACGACGACGTACAAATGCAAACGGCTTCGGCCAACGCTGTTTGGCAATTTCGGTGCACAACCGAAAAATATCGATAAAAATTATGCCAGATAAATTGGTCTTAGGAAAGGTGCTGAATTTTGAAAGCTGGCATTTTGTCGCTCTGAGTTTTAGAAGCGCGACGAGTAAGGAAAATTTGGTACATTAGTTGACAGAGTATACCTGATGAGCATAACAAGCATAGCGTGTGTGCAGGACCCTGTGCTCTTTTCCGGTACCCTTCGTAACAACCTGGACCCATTTGAGAGGAAAAGTGACACGGAGCTGTGGTCCGCATTGGAGCTGTCACACTTAAAAAGCTTCGTGGCTGGCCTCGAGAAAGGCCTGGAGCACCAAGTGTCGGAAGGAGGAGACAACCTCAGGTGCCATTTTTCTGGCCAGCTGGTGAGCGACATACATATGTATGTGATTGTGCACAGTGTTGGACAGCGTCAGCTGGTATGCCTGGCTCGAGCGCTGCTACGCAAGACAAAGGTTTTGGTCCTGGACGAAGCGACGGCAGCTGTTGACATGGAGACTGATGCACTCATCCAACGGACAATACGCAAGGAATTTGTCGGCTGTACCGTTCTTACCATTGCTCATAGGCTCAACACCATCATGGACTATGACAGGCAAGTTCCCAAAGGCGACGAAAACATTTTCAAGTTTGGGTGTGAAATGTTACGGGGGTGAGGGAATTCCCAAACACACTGCACAACTAGGTTGTTTGATTCTGGATACATTGCTAACATGACAGTGGTGACAAGAAGGTTATGTACTGAGCATTCATTCGTCCCAGGCGTGTGTAATTGACATCGTAGAGTGTGATCTGGCACGGAGAGCTGCCTCATTGTTTCTGCTCTTGAGACAGGCCATTTGTAGGTTTAAGAAAATATCTTCTTCTTGTCACTGCCATCTGGTTCTTATTTACAAATTTCTATTTTAACTGTGGTCATACAGTGCTGGGACACATTTTCAGGTGGCATCTTAAACAATATGGCAATTAATTGGGTTTATCTATTGGTGGGGTTATCCCACAAGTTGGCTTTTCTGCACACTTCCTCAAGAAAACATTTAAGTTTGATTTTGTGCTCTTGTGTTTTTTCTATCAGGTGCAGTGCCATTCTTCACATGTGTTATTCTTTTGTGTGCAGGATTTTGGTTCTGGAACACGGACGCATCGCAGAGTTTGATTCTCCATCTAACCTGCTAACCAATAAGGAATCTATATTCTATGCCATGGCCAAGGACTCTGGCCTGGCATAGTGAACCAAAGCTATTGCGATTGCGTGTATATATATATATCATTATTATTGTTATTCTCTTACTTTATGTCACTTGCTGTATTTATGTAGAAAACTAAAGGGCTTGAATTGGCCTCACAATTTTTATAGACAAAGTAATTTAACTTTTTGTTTCAAGTAGTGAAGTACTTAACGGGTACCCGGCTCCAATGCAGCTCTGATGGATCTGTACAGATCCAAAGATGACAAATTAAACTAACGTAAATCCACTCCTTTCACGAGTACGTTTGAAGTAGGTTATAACTGAAAAAACATTTTTGTGCTGGGCAGATTAGACCCCAAAACCTCTCAACACACATCATGTTTAACCCAAGCTCTCTGCTCTAATCATCAAGGAGGCCATTTCAGTGTAGGCTCTGCTACTGAAAGGCTACAACGCAAAAATAGCGTTATCTGTCTATTAACTTTGAACCAGCGGGTGTCTTTATTTGAAGACAGGCAGGAAGGGCCTGTCTGACAAGAGTACAAAGGTGGAAACGTTCCAAGATGCCCTACTGTATGACAGGCGTGAACATATGCCAAGGTTTTTGCTATTTAATCCTGCTGGCTCTGTCGGAACTAATGTAGGCTAGGCGAGTGTGGATCTCTGCGTTATTCTCGGGCTGTTGCTATTCCTGGAAGAGACAATCGATTGTTCGGAAGTCACTCTTGCAGTACAGCAACTGTCACAGATATTAGACTTGTCATATTATGTACTGTGCACAACCAAGATGAAGAAAACCATATGTGCCACGCTCCACTCCGTACCAATTACAAAACACTTTTTTTAATTATTTTTAAAGGAAGTTAAAAACACATCACCCGGGCAGATTTTTCTCTGTCTTTTTTTTTTAAAAAGTAACAAAGTTTATAGCCTTTGTCATGCGGGTGGCAACCATGCCGGACATGTCGTGACAACGAAAATAAACGCGTGTGGAACATGTCACTTTCTCCTATTTCCCCATTGACCACACTCGTCACTGCGATGGTAAGAAGCCTCGCAGAATTGAACTGGCCCCGCATTGCGGACAGCTCAAGGGCGTGCCGTAAACGGGAACGAGGCTCGACCGCTGTCCATCGTCTTAGTGCCCGAGCTCGGGCTTCTTTTACGATGCAGCCATTTCTCGCTTTGATTTCATGGTTTTAGGAAAGGTCGTGTGAATCTCAAAATACGCACATACTGCAATGGCTTATTCTAGGGTCAAAGTTGTGGAAATGGCAATAAAATTTGTGAGGAAATTACGTTACTAACTAGGCTAGTATTTTGAACGCTTCTGTATGGCAAACACACAGAAGACGTCACTTTTATTTTGTATCTGGGGAACAGCGCAAGAAATGGCGGGAGGGTCTTGGGATCAACTGTTTGAGAGAGCTTCATTTTAGGGACTCCTCCCTCACTGAATGACAAAGGATCTAAAATCACAGAGGGATGATTTCAAGGCAAAAGGTTACACGATACATTTATTTTGGTGCCTGCGTTGAAAAAGGTGCTGTATGCGGAGTAATGTAAAAGGTGGCAGGAACGAAAAAAATTTCATAGAGACACTGGCATTCCTTCCATTTCATCGCCAATAAATGGTGAAAATTGAAAAAGCGGCAACATGTTAACAAACTCTGTGTCCTGTAGCTGAGTTGAGCAGTGCCCATCTGGTGGCTTTGTAGTCTCTGGGTGGATATTCGCTGTCAGAATCAACATAGGCACTACACTACGAAATCTTGCTTCCAAAAGCAAAAAACTGTGCTCCAGCAGGGGGCTTTTTTTTGTCCACTGTTGTGACAAAATCCTTTTCTGGCAGAATGCATCCTGTAAGTGGGTCTGTGAATTTGAGGTCGCTGACCTCGGGGTACGCTCTCCACAAGCCTCGACACCTTGTCACGTGACCAAGGCTTGCATTGCAGTGTACGTTTTCAAACCCTACACTTGGACAAAAGAGTAGAAGCACGAAGGGCGCTCTCACTGGCAGTAGCCAACTCAACTTCCTAACCCATGACAGGTTGTTTATACACAATTGAAATTATGACGTTCTGCTTTCCTCCTGCTACAGCCTTTGTGAAAAGGTTCGGAGACTGCAAACGATCAGCAACACACAGATTTATAAATATTTGAAATATATTTATTTTGGAACGTTCAAACAAAAAGAATAAACAAATAGAAGAAGAAGATGTCTTTGTGAGATTAGAATGAATCTCCAGGAAATAGGCCAAAACACACAAAAACCAATGTCAACAATCGTAACACATGTTCTTTCTTTTTTAGGTACATGCGAGAAAGGCACGTGACGGCACCCAACGTTTCTTCGAATTACTTGGAGCCCGAGCTTCTATTTGCTCTTAAAATCTCAAACGAAAGTCTTGTCGGTACTTGCGCGTAATTGTAGTGACATTTGGAAAGAAAATGAGATTTGACTACAGAATATCACCGTGCCTTTCAACATGCCATCAACATAGGGGATGTCCAACAGAATTCTTTTCACCCCGATTGAGTCGGTGACCCACACTCCTTCCATTTGTAGTCCAGACGTTCGTTTGACGTTATGGAACAAAAGCAGACACAATGTGAAATTCACCCACATACTATTGTCAAGCACTGAAGACCGTCGCAAAGGAAAAAGTATGGAAAAGCCCGAGATACAGGGGAGGAAAAGGGACGGACGACGATCCGTTCATTCAGAAATGACAGCTTTCATATCCGTGAACCCCATGGCAGATAATACAGTTTCCTCTGGTGTAATCTCCCGAAGCGCAAGCAGGCACCGTTTGACGTGTCCCTTGGGCATTGCCACCAGCTAGCCCACACGTTGATGCGACATGAGCTGGGGCAATTCCACGTGAGATCGGGCAACAAGTTTTCATTTTTACACCTGAAGGCCTATCAACGCGATTATAGTAAAATGTTCCCATGTGGAAATAAGCTACAACTTTTTGTTATAAATTTGAGAGTTTTCCTTTACCATATTCCTGAGTCTTATCAATATTTTTGTTTACAATTATTTCTCTTGACCACAGTTTTACGTGTTTTATGTCATTGGTAAAAAACAACAAAGGTTTACTTTTTCCACGTTTAATGCTGCTTCCTAAATATTCTTTTTTTTAGTGGAATGGAGTAAATAAATGAAGCAAAACAGGCGAAAGAAACACGTGGTTTTGCTAGCAGCGATCCTTTAGATGCAAACGGTGTACACGTAGGTCCCCCACGTACTATTGTTGACCATCATTATTGAAGTGTGGCTTATGGTTGGTGAGGTTGGCCATGAGATATAAAAATTTTGTTCTAATTGCACCAGACCTTACCTATAGCTATGTTTGTGATTCGAATGTGTTAGTCATCAATTTTTTACCTAAGAAACGCTTGGTGCAAATAGAAATGAATGAGATGTCAACAAAAACCGCTGAAAACAGAGGTTGGGCATTATTCGGATAAAACAAACATACTTCCCATGGTTATGTATATGAACTGGTGTTACACTGAAAAATTGTCTCTTCCCGTAGCCTTCACACCATTGTGAGCATGAGCATGAGCATGTAAGCTGTGTTTTACACTAAAGAACTTGAATTTCTAATTTTATCATTTGAGACCCTCTGGAAGGTGGGCCGCGTCAAGTCACCGAACGCAGCTCAAAGGAACTCGTAGAATACAGTTGAAACCGTCTACAGTGAAAAGTCTGTCCAATGTAGTGACCCTCACCGCAGCTCATGGTGGCCGAGAAAGGGGAAGTTGGCCATCCGAGCCTCACGGGAAGAACATACAATAAAGAAGTACCTGACGGGGAAAAGCAGCAAGTGAAGCATTATGTCTAACCACGGGAAAATCTCAGCTACTCATGGTAAGGGCTAGCTGGCTGGGGTAAAAAAATTATGGTTGGCATAATGTGTTTGGATATCTGATTCAGGCTGGCCAGACGTTCTACAACGAGAGCAAGACGCAAGACCTGGTGTATGGAGCTCATTTGTGATCATCTAAAATTACAGCCAGTCTAAGCACGCCAACGTACTTACATAGGATGTGGTGGAGCAGATGTTGAAAACCAAGTTTTCAGCCATCTCATGTACGTATTGTTCTGTTCTTGCTTTTCTGTGATCCAGAATGTTTTTACATGACGAGTGTAGCGTGTTCATTCTCATGCGACCAAGTATGTCTGTGATAAGCATTTTTATTTTAGTACATGTTTTCAACAATGTTCGGCGGGTGTGTTGCTCCAGGCAGAACATATTTCTGATTTATATTTGCCATTGCAATTCCGTCTAAGTAAACTATTTTGTCGCATTCTTGATCAGACTGTGGTCTTTATTACTGTGGCAGGGGAAGGCATATTATGGGACACGTATAGTATTCTAGATATGTTCCTACAACATCCGTGGCATGTCGTCGGGGGCATCTGTAGAACTATTTAGGGTTAGTTGGACCGTCCTCACGACGTCTTAGGGGCATCTGAATCCCCTGCCATCCATGGGACGTCTTTCAAGCACTTCTGTTTTAAGGAAACACTGCCGTACAGAGTTCATGACAATGTAGTGTGTGCAGAAGCTCAACTTTTCAAAAACAGGATCTATCCTTTTCTGCCATTAGTCACGTGGGCCTCGAAAAAGGCCCTGAAACCCAGTAATTACCACAATTTCTTTCCATCATTTCACGGCTTCCAAAAGTACTTCAACAAACCTGATTACACAGAAGAATCACGGCCAATTCCTTTTTTATGATTCACAGTAAGTCCTTGACATGCTAAAACTAAAAATAATTTATGTACAAATTTACGAAAGCCAAAGATGCTGTCTTCTGTTATGATGCTCAGAAATCCTGTTCACCTGGAAAGCATATATTTTGCGTTGCAAGGGGCTGCTCTATTTTCGTGACATGTTTCATGTCGTAGCAATCACCCTCAGCCAAACGATTCATTTCCAGGATCTCCAATAATAACAATTGTGTGAAATCTGCCGCTTTATGTTGTGAGGGATCATGAGCAATGCCACAGTGCTTGGTATGTGGATATTTTTGCCCACCTTATTCCAAGCTTTTTGTATGTGTAAATGGTACGACCTTATCCTTAACGAGTTAATTGGCCTGTGCCATGCTGAGTGTAAATGTTAAGACTAGAGTACCCCCCTCGATAGCTTTTGCAAAATCAAGAACCATCGTGCCAAGGAAGCCAGCTCACCGTGCTCATAAACACAGAAGGGCCTAAAATTAGGCTCACAATTACTAGCTGCGTCATCCTTGGTCCAATGATCCCCAGAGTAATGGGAGGGCATTCATCCAGGGACGGAGCTGACCACGCAGTGCGGGACGCCCCATTGTCTCTCAAGCAGTGAATGCTGCTGAGATTACGCACCCAATTTTGCAGCAAAGTCAAGAAATATGCCATAACCATAGAAAGAAGGTGAGCTGAGCAGACGTGTATGGCACAGGATGCGAGAGACAAAAGTAGAGTGGGTGAAGAAATCTAGGTCCATGTCTGGCACGTTCTTTAAGCTGCATTACAATAAGAGTTTCTTCATCAGGGTGAGTTGCACAGAAGAAAGATTAAGATGTCAAGTATGGCAACATGCTTGCTCACGGGTCCTGGATCAATACCACCATTAATATCACATAATTCCTGCTATCGAGGGCTGGTGCTGACTGACTTATTAATATAGGCTTGTTTGTTGTGTTCCTGTTTACATTCAGTGATCCCCAAGATTCTTGCTTACTGCACAGATACTCCGGGAAAACCTTTGCTAACAGAATACTATATACAAACAGGTACCTTTAACTTAAAACAGCCCTTAGAATCGGGGATTTTTCGGAGGGGTTCACACTGGGCAACGAGGCTGACCTCTAAAATATCCCCAAAGACAGAGTCTTTTCCCTCAATGGCATAAACGATTAGGCTACTCAATGTCTTCTCCTTTTGGGGCCAGTCGTAGGTAAGGCTTTAAGATGTCTAACCTATTTGCTCAATTTTCTTGCTCAAGGAGACTTTTCTGTCAGGTTCCCGATTGGCAGGTATCCAACACGGCGGCCCTTCCGAGGGCAGTTGGACCAGGATTCAGTTCTATATCGGCAGACAGCACGAGTATACTACATTCCGAAAATACATAGGTCAGGTGCATTCTGTGGGTGTAACAAGGAATATGTTGCTGCTCTTATTAACAAATTGTCGGCTATTATGAAACAAAGTAAGTGAAGCAAGGAGTGTGGAATTCTATTCCAACAAAGCAATCCAACCCCCGCGTATCAGCGGGCTGTGCAAAGATGAGACCCAGATATGGAGGAAGCTCGTGGATGAAACCTGCCACTGTGGCACGTTGTGTGGAAAAGTTCCTTCTTAGAAATGCATCAGAAACTATCAGTCCAAGATCACGCCGTGTTTCAAACGAATTCCCACTACGTATGGTACCAATATTTCCTTTTTGGGACCCACTGTATGTTTCTCAATGCGCATGTTCCAAATGTTCACCAGGGCACAGAATGGCACATTTTCATCTTTTGGCACAGCCCATGCTCGTGCACATTATTCACGTGTGCTATCGCGACTCCCGACACAACATTGTTATAACGAGGTTTACCTACACGAGTCAGTAAAAAGTTGAGTTGGACTGATCCGCAGCAAAAGTGAGACTGTGTACGACAAACTCTATCAACAGGTCATAGAGGCAATATCTTTACTGAATAAGATGTACTGGAAAAAAGAAATGGCATCTTAGTCTCCATGGAAATAATTTTTTTCTGACCAGCAACAAGAAATGTAGGAAGATCCCAGGGCTGGGCAGTGAAGATGCACCTTGGTCTACTGTTGTGCCAAAGCGTCACCAGTGGCATCTTCCACGAGCGGAGAGTTGTTGGCGTCTGGCACCCATAGGCCAGAGTCGACACAACGTTTCATATGACGACGTGCCTCATCTGGATCCATTGTGGCAATCACCTGCTTTAGAAGTTCCAAGTCACGGCTTTCAAAGCACTTCTGAAGGGCCTGCAGGAAACACAAACAGCTTGCAACATTGCCCAAATGGAGGTTGAAAAAGGTATTCCATCTCCTCCGTCTTTGCTGTAGCACAGTCCACCCTTCTTACACCTTGTTTTCTCCACTTAACTTTCGTTCCACTTTTGAAGGACGCAGATATGCTTCTAGTTGGTTCCTACCTGAATGACACATAATCCAAAATGCGGACTACATTCTCCGGGGTGCATATTTATGAAAGCTACCCCGGAGCGAAGCAGAGTGCCTGCTTTTCAACTGTTGCCATTCAATTTAATGCCATTCAATCCTATGCAAAAACTGATTGCCTGAATGCAACTCTGTGCCAGTCAACAAGAGTGAAGCCTTCCTCAGTTAGCGCCCAAACAACATCCAAAGCATCATTTTTATGCTCTTCACTATCCCTAATAGTGGAAGCTTCCATCTGAAGCTTCCAACTATCAAGTCTTTGGGTCGTATTTTTGTGCATCAAATGATGAGTATATCCAACTATCTTGCGATCTCAGTGTAGAAAAATCAACTTGGATACATGCGGGTATGATCCAGGGACAGTTTGATGATGGCAACAAGGACCACCCTAAGCTTCAAAATAGCATTCCATCTAACCTCTGGAAGGGTTTCAAAAACGTCCACAGGGTCCAAGCCACCTGGACCTAGCCTTTGCTGCTTCTCCTCCTAGAAACAAAAAGTGAAACTTTAGAAACCATTCAACCTAGAGCAGGTAACTCACTTGTTCCACTTCTTTCACTGCTTCCTCCAGCTTCTCCTGGGCCCGAGCACGCACCCGTTCCTTAAACCCTCGGAGCTCGTCCTCAAATGCATCCTTGTATTGCTGCTCGGCTATCTGGATTCTACAGTTTCAAGATAACTTATTACACAGAAACTAATTCCCTGTTGGAAACAATTAAATTAAATACTCGCTTTAAAGGGACTACCTCAAACTTGACAACGTGTTTAAGACCGATGCCATTGTCAAAAATGGCACACTGTGAATTTTTTTCGCCGGAAACGCGGCAGATATTGAGTTAAACGAATCGATACGACAGCAACAACGTCCGGTGCATCAGTACGTGCAGGAGTCTGCTATTGGACGAAAAGCGCAGCCAATCGAGGCTATTGAAACAGACGACAGCAAGCCGGGTCTTGTTCAAATTTTAGTGTGAGCATTCGCCCGCAAGAAAGGCGAGCGCTGTGATCACGCGCGCAAGCCAATCACAAAGGCGGTAGACTTTGCGTTTCCCGCCCCTTCCGGCTGACTTCGCCACGTGACGTTTTTTTATGCAAGAAGAGGGAGACGATATAAACACGTGACATCTGTCGTCTGCTCTCTCTCTCTACTGTTTTTTTTTATTTCTTGACAGCTATTGTGCTGTTGCCAATGGGCTTCCGATGCTGTCCTACGTTAGTACTAACAATTCTTGTTTCACTAGTTTCGAAATCTACCTTTCTGTACGAGAATGTCCCTTAAGACCAACTTGACAGCCCACCAAATTTCTTTTTCGTGTGAACAAGCTAATCTTATTAGGAAGATTTCGCTGCCACAGAATATACATACGTGCCCCAAAAAAGTGTTGATGTTGCCAGGAGGTCTGTGGTAACAGCGCATGTTACAGGGAGTCTACAGCTCCGTCTATCCGGATAAGTAAAACATTGCACGCTCCGTGCAAAGTTCCCTCGTCACAGTTGCTGAAAAAAGGCTTGCTCCTAGTGGCCATCACAACGAGGGCCTTGTTCTCACTGCCCTTTCTTTGCCGAGATATTGCTAATAATGCGGATTCTTACTCTATGGCACTTCTGGGCAGACGACATTGCTAGGAGAAAAAGCTCTCTAGGTGGAACCCTCCTACATGGGGAGGAGGGTTATCCCGGCAAGGGGTTTTCTTATTCTTCCGTGACGAGGAACGCTTTTTCTTGGTGGGGGCTTTGCTGTCGAGAAGCTCGCAAGGGATGCTCCTCCTCCCCATGTACCCCCGTCATGTAGTAGTAGGAGGGTTCTGCCTACACTTTGTCTTGTGCTTTTGCTTCTGAGTCCAATGAAAATAAAAATGAATTGTGGGACATTTGCACAATGACTGGATTTGAGCCTGCTAATAAAGCAGAGCCACCCTGAGTAAGAGAAAAAAAGAAATTCACCTCGAGAAAAAGGACGAAATGCAAGACCTTGGGTCCACATCCAGTTGCTTCCCAAGTTCCAGAACATACTGGATGCAGATGCACTGGTGAGCCACATGTGCCATCAGCTCATGTTTCTGCAAAACAACTTGACTTGAGCTTCAGACAACCTAAACAGCAAAGAACAATGAATCCAGTCCTTATTAAGCCTAAGGGTGTCACAGTGCGCTTTTGTGGCACAAACATCGTCTTTGCATTTTCATTGGTTACTTTTCTTGTAGTACTTGTAGTTGTGTTGCATTGCTGGTTTCAGCAGGGTCCTTAACACAATCGAAGAAAGATTTCTTTTGCATTGCAAATGTACAAAAGACTTTTTATTCTGTGCCCGATAACGATTTTCGTAAACAAAGATTTGAGTGACACCTTAAAGGTACACTTAAAACGACAGAATCGCTTGGTCAAATGAGATATTTAGAGACAACTTGCGGCTCACTTGTCTCATTTTCATTTACAGTCCCTGTGGGAAATAAGTGTCACCACTCAGCTGGAAAATATCCCTCACCAAATGCTTATTCCACGGGGGCCGCCCCCATTGTATAATACGTACTCGCTCAATGGAAATTACCTATAATCGCTGCAATGGATTTCTGGTGGCTAGAATGCACAAAACACCTTTACAAGCCGGCACAACTAATGTGCGTAAGTAGCAGACAGCAAGGTTATTTCACAAATTACTTACAATGATGTGAAAACCAGTAGTACATTATGCCGACCAAAGAAGAATCTAGGGGGCCAATTGTTGGAAAACTTGATATTTTCCACCTTTCAATATTCAAGCACAAAAGAAATTTGTTGTCTCTTTAAAAGCAGCTTTAAAAAGCAGTCTTTTTTTCTTATAAAAAGACTTACTTGATCCATCTCCAAACGCATGCACCACAAAACGAGGTAATTGGCGGTGGCATCACAGGCGAGATGAGGATGCTCCAAGAGAAAGCGCTTGCTGTCCTCATACTTGTGTAACATCCCAAACTGCTTCAGCAGTGGCTCATTCTCCTTCACAAAGCTTTTCTGAACCAGAAAATGGAAGACATCACTTCCTTTCTCGCCTCCCAGCAGCAGTTGCTGAGTGACCTGAGATTATGTCGTGCCTTCCCAACGCTGTCCCATGGAATAAACGCTGTTTGCATAGTGCAGTTTAACCACTCAAATCAGTATTTAAATCCACACTAAGAGAATGCTGCTCCAAAATTAACCCGACAGGGCATTTCTCACTGGGACCATGGTCTATCTCTGTTCGATTCTAAGTCCCAATCAATTCAAATATTGACGGGTAAGCGCACTATGTCTGTTTGCCAACATGCCTGTCTCATTTCTTTCTCCTCC
The DNA here is from genome assembly GCA_029532675.1 of Ornithodoros moubata. NCBI lineage: Eukaryota > Metazoa > Arthropoda > Arachnida > Ixodida > Argasidae > Ornithodoros > Ornithodoros moubata. The sequence goes on from JARGYV010096845.1 coordinate 19,273, forward strand.
TCCGTAAGAGCTTCCTCTTGACGTGGAGCTGGCTTGTTCAGGATCTGCAGAAAGCACAGCTCTGTGTAGTACAATACTTTACTTGTACATGGAACTCACAGTTTTCGTAAATCCAGGTTTGCTGATGGTGTCGACGTTCCACGGCAGAAGCTGAAAAGCCACTCACGACTGGTCACTTGAGCACCAGAATAAGCACATCACGTGCACATCCAGCAAGTCTCAAAGGACAGAGAAAATATTACCCTTTCTTTCTTGTCAAGTGCCTCCCTGTCTTTCTTGAGCTTGCGTTCTTCCTTTTCCAACTTGACAATTTCCCGTTTAATGTTGTCCAGTGCCATACCACATTTCCCCTGGAGCTTAGCCCTTGCCTCAGCAAGTTGCTTCTCATTCCTAGAGGAAACACCTTGCTCTCAAAGCAACCTTCCCTACTGAGGAGAAAACCCTACTTGGCCTTTTTCTTTTTCAACTCTTCTTTTTCTCTCTGAAACTCAGCCATACGCTCCACACGAGCCTGGTGCCGCCATCTGAACAGACTTGGGGTGTCAATGTTGGGGTGGGTGTCATCCTCATCATCAGACACCTATCAAAGCCACACAGGTTTGCAACTTTCCATCTGGTTCCAACACTGTAGCCTTTTACACGAAAGATCCTCGTCAATAGTACTCGTTATGTGTGTCTACCACACCTCAAAGTGTCATGTACCCAGTCAAACTGGTGGACCAACTCCATCACAAATACCACAGTTGAGCTCTGGCGGTTTGGGTTCTTCGCCGTTTTTGCTATATCAGAGTGCTCTGCTATATCATCATGAACGCAGCAAGATGACATGTAAAAAGGGGCGAGTGAAACTATAAATCCCCGAGACACTCATCTCCTGTGTTGCACTGGGTCTGCTAAAACCACACTTGCTATTATGGGTCCAACTACAACGTTCTCTACAAGACAGCAATTTTTCATTACCCGACTTTATAATATTTAACAGGACTGAGTGCTTTGAATGTATTCCAGAAGATTCTGCACTGACGTATACCGACACTCAAGAGTCGCGTGTTAGTTTCAATAAAAGACGCTTTTCTTATTGCTTGCAAAAGAAGACAGCCTTTAGGGAAGCGCACAAAGTTAATATTGATGTACCTCAATCGTCTTCCATTTACTGTAGTCCACCATTATCGATGCCCTTTGATGATGATGATATTGTGTCGGGCAGAGAGAACCATGGAGGTAAGGAGGCGGCACAAAGATCAGAAAGCCGTGGGACCCCTCTGGCGGTCGCATGGGACAAAACCGCCATTACGTCTTGCCCAAAACGTTCGAGCGTGTTGCGAGTAGACGTGCGCCGATGCCGTTTTTATCGGCGGCGGCGTAACGCCCTTTTTGGGTCGGCGGCGGCGGCGGCGGACGCCGATGCCCGATTTCATGCGCCGATTTGATTCTCCTTTTGTTTTGTGCGGTGTACCCCTCTCTCCTCTTGGAAAGCTAAGGAATGCGCTCAAA
>JARGYV010096847.1:0-16538 GCA_029532675.1 Ornithodoros moubata
GTACTAAATATGCTTGACAATGTTGAATTATTCAGACGTTGGTCACTTAATGAGCACACAAGTGGTTGTCATTAAGAGCAATTGTTTTCTCTTTGTACAAATGTTTGCTTACAACATTGTTTGACTGGTGGTGGAGGTGACGTTTGTGCTGCAGTGGCCGTTCCAATGCACTGTGTGCTATCGTGATTGTTATGTGCGCTTCTGACGCGTAATGGTAAAACATCTGCTAATTGTGCTTTGTGGGAAAGAAATCATGTCATAAATTGCTTTTCTGTCTACTTACCGCTGAAATTGGTGAACATTATCTCATCTCGGCAGCTTCGAAGTCAAAAAGATTTTTTTTTCACTGTTCATCACCACGACTACCATGTGACAACCCTCTTCGCAATAGCTATCACGGAGTGCTTCATGACAGAACCAAGTCTACATCATCTTCAAGGACTGTAAGCCCTTAGAGGTTCTTGAGGGACCGTTCCCTTCCCTGTCCCTTTCCCCTGACCTTCTTGCCCATACCTCCTTACTCTCATACGTAAACAAAAGATGCAGCACGTGGTCGGGAAGCAAAAATATCTCTGGGGCTTCACAAAAGCATGCCTTTAAAGAGTCCATGTGGAACTGGGCATTTGGAACTGGGCAAGTAAAGAACATAGAATGTGTGCGTTGAGCATCTCTGTAACCCGTAGGAGCTGTCCAGTATGGCCGCTTCTGGGTCTTGTCTGTCCGGACATTTTGCTTCTTCTCTCTCTCCAGTGTGGTCTCCTACTTCTGAGTGTGAATTTGTGGTTCTCATATGCATGCTTTGCTGTGTTTAGTTGGTGGTCTACACACTCTGTTGGTTTGTTTTGTTTGTGTTCCGTCCCTTTTGTTTTGTTTTTTTGTTTTGGGTACTATACTAGAGTTCTTACTTTGTACACCTGCTATGTTTGCACAGGTGGTTTTGTATGTGTGTGTGTGCATTAGTCTTCTTCTGATACATTTTTAGTTCTTTTTAGAATGCGGTTGTTCCTTTTTTCTTATTCTGTTTCTCTTCTCTTTTTCTCTTTCTCTCTCTCTCCCCTACTCACGGTCCTCCTCTCTACTCCCTGTCCAACCTCCTTCCCTGCCCACGACACACTTGTACCTCCTCCTCACCCTCAAATCCACACATAAACAGTTCTCCGTGATCAACACGCAAGCTGAACCTACCACTCTCCAGACGTTCCATGCCATGTTGCCAAAAGACTGGGATCATGTGGACGGTGTGCCAACGAAAAGACATCATCCTGTCGAGGAAGGCATTCAGCGCACATCGACGACGTCTGTGACACTTCATGGTCGTGAGTCACCAGATTCAAAGCGTACAAAAGTGTCTGAGGGTTCCCCCGTGTCAAAGTCCAAGACCGTTAGCACCAGTTCATCGACAACTCTGACAGAAATTCGAAGCACGAAACGTATCGTGAAGTCAGAGGATGGCACTGTGACGGAAGGGGCTGCTCCGAAAGTGCCGCAGGGGGTGCGCGACTCCCGTACCGGGCAAGTGGTGACTCTACCGGAAGCGGTTAAGCTCGGACTTTTCATCGTAAAAACCGTGACATTTGTTGACCTGGCCACCGGTAACAAGTATGGCGTGCCGGAGGCTGTGGCTGCCGGCATAATTGACAAAAGGTTTGCTGACAGCCTTTCCGAGCCCTGTGGCATGACTGATCCCACTACAGGGAGGAACATTACGCTTGTCCAGGCTATGGAAAAGAAACTGTATGATCCAGAGAGAGGTAGCTTCTTAAGTCCAAAAAGTGGTAAACCAATCACAGTGGACGAGGCTGTGAAACAGGGTGTTGTCAAACAAGACGCTGTTAGCTACTTGATTGAGCTGCAGTTGATTAAGGTGACACACTTATCTCTGAGAGAAGCAAAGGAACGCAATCTACTTAACTTGACCACTGGGTACTTCATAGATCCCGTTAGTGGCATTGCAATGCCAATGGACGAGGCGTTCTCAAAGAGGCTGCTTGAATCGCGAGATGTTGGAGAAGCAGACGAGGGGATGTCGCTTTCGTACGCACTTGATACTGGTATGGTAGACAGTAGAACAGGAAGGTTGGCAGACCACGTTTCAGGAGGGGTGTACAACTTGAACGATGCTCTTTCAAAGGGTATTTTGTCACCAGATACACATGAAGTAGTCAACACAAAACAAGGCATTGTCGTCACAGTTCCAGTCGCAATACAGTCTGGGATTTTAGATGTTGATAAAGGTCAGTACGTTGATACTAAAACTAAGGATAGGCTGTCCTTTCCAGAGGCGCGGAAGCGCAATTTGATTGCGCCATCCCTCACCCTGAAAGATGCTGAGGAACTGAGCTTGCTTGATCCAGATGGCAGTATTATGAACCCATACACACGTATCAAGATGACACTTCTCGAAGCGATTGACGCTGGTATCCTCGACCCCAATGTGAAATGCATTCTTGATCCTCTCACACAACAAACGCTTACAGTTTCAGAGGCCTTAGCAAAAGGTATCATCACACCACAGGGAAAGTTTGTGAATAAGGCAACACGTGATGTGCTCACACTTATCCAAGCCGTACACATGGGCTTGATCACTTCTGTGTGTCAGAAAATGATCTTTGATATTGAAGGCATCAAGGACCCAGTAACAAACGAAGACATCAGTTTCAACACTGCGGTGGAACGGGGTATCATCAGTGTAAAATCTGGTAAATTCAAGGATACAAAAACTGGAAGAACGACTGCATTCAACGAGCATGTCCAGAAAAAGTATGTTCAGCCACAGATTTACGAGATGCTTACAAGAAAGATTGGTATAAAAGATGACAAAGGGAAAGAGCTGACGCTCATTGAAGCAGTGTTCAAGGGTCTGATCGATCACAAGACAGGACAGATTCGTGACAGAAAGACTAAGCTTCCTGTTCAGCTTAAGGAGGCTGTGGTTAAGGGGATCATAACACCAGAAGGAGCCGCCTTGCTTCGTGGTTTGCTGAGGATCACTGTGAGCACTGCAACTGTCACAAAAACTATCACTCGATACGTCACTGTGACCGGTCACGGTGAGGAAGGTGAAACAGTTACTCGCCATGACTCCACAGATAAGGGCATGGTGTCTGGAACAAGGATTAGCAAGCCAACAACAGAGTATGACGATAACCTTGAAGAGGCTGTCAGGAGTGGGCTTTTGGGCATGTCCACCGAGTGGCCAGCAGATATGAGCAAATACAAGGACAGGACTCCTGTTGAAGCTGAAGAAATTGTCCGAGCTGAAGCAAATCTCATGTACGGTGGTGAGACAGCACTTCCTTTGGACAAAACAGCTTTGTCCAAGAGAGAGCTTTCGTTTGTGACAAAAGCTAGGCCTGTACCCAGAGCCGAGCCTGGCACCCAGAGCCGAGGTTCACCTGACAGAAAAGCTGTCACTGACACTTTGACTTGCTCTTATGAGGAAGCTGCTCCAAAAGTCAATGGGCGAGGCTCTCCTGATGGAAAGTACAAGAGTGACAGGACCACCTCACATCAAGTGGAGTCTTCTGTGCAGTCTTACACTTACGAGACCTCTGTCACAGACAGCCCAATGGGTGGTAAGAAGCCCAGAGGTGCAGGGCCTTTGAGTCCAGGTAAAGAGCCTAAAGAAACACTGTCAGCAACTAAGGAGAAAAAGAGGCCAAAGGATTGCACCCCTTCCCTTCTTATATCGGTGCTGCCGAATGACGGCGGTCTCTTCACTTCAGAAGAACCGGAAACGAGGGGCTGTGCTGCAATTCACGTAACAAAAGAATTGACCACGATGGTCACAAAGTCTGTTGGTGGAAAGCCTCAGGACGTAGGTGATAAGCCTCAGGACGTAGGTGATAAGCCTCAGGACGTAGGTGATAAGCCTCAGGACGTAGGTGATAAGCCTCAGGACGTAGGTGATAAGCCACGCGAGCATACTCTGTCGCCTGTCAAGGATACCAAGACACCACTGTCCAGAAAGGATTCTCCTGAGAAGGAGAAGCCAACCAGGAAGCAGCCCTTAAGAAAAGACAAACAGGAGCTGCCCACAAAGCCCGAGAGACCGAAGGACATTGGGCAGGAAAATGTTACTACAAGTCATGAGTGTACATCTAAGGGATATCCCAGTAGGCCGGAGGATGAGGCTTTGCCTAAGGGTAGAGTCCCATCTCCTGAGAGAAGACTTCAGTCACACATGAAAGATGGTGAGCCTTCAGAAGAAGTTCCCTCGTCAGCAGTACGTGATGCAAATCCCGGCGCACTGTCACCTACAAAGAACCAGCTGGATACACACAGAGCAACAACTTATGACGTCACTCGTGAGAGCAGCAGTGCAATGCGACGAGGAAAGGTGCCATCACCCGTAAGGGGAGCTCCACCTAGAGAAAGAACTCCGTCACCATTGAAGGGTGTCACAGAGCAGCAGGTGGTAACCACATATGAAATCTCTTCATCACAAAGGTTTTCAAAAGAGTTACCAGCAGAACACATTCAAAAGGATGGCATTACAGAGAAGCTTCTTGCTCAGAACATTCCTAAGGAAAAGGAACCCACCAAAGTTTCACCTAAGGAAAGAACACCTTCTCCAGCAAAGGACAGAGTCCAAGAGCCTGTGAAGGCCACTTATAAAGTAGGAACGCGTGATCGTCCATCTGAGGTAGTGAGGCCGGATGACGTTTCAGCTGTCGTTGCAAAGGAAAGAACACCATCTCCTTCCAAAGAGCTTCCAAGAGGGAAATTGCCAAAAGAGTCCCCTAAAAAACAGAGTCCTGAAAGGAGATCCCCTAAACAAAGAACTCCATCCCCAACTAAGGACATTGCACAACAGCACGTGGTCACCACCTTTGAGGTTGCTTCAACCGAGGGGCTTCCTAGAGAACGACCGAAGGAGTATGTCCCAAAAGAGCAAGTAATAGCGAGATCTCCTGCTACAAAATCCACAAAAGAAAGGACGCCATCCCCAACAAAGGATACTGCCGAGGAGCATGTGGTAAGCGCCTACAAAGTAACAACATTTGATCATACTTCTGAGCCGACAGGGCAGGACAACATTTCTGGAGTTACACCAAAGGGAAGAGCATCATCTCCCTCAAGGGTGCTCCCAAAAGGGAGAGCACCAAAAGAACCTCCAAAATCACAGAGTCCAGAAAGGAAGTCTCCCAAAGAGAGAACTCCATCACCAACAAAAGGTACAACAGAGCGTCATACGACTTACGAGGTGACCATGGCTGGAAAGGCGGCAGTGCATGATGACCGTCTGGGTGATGCACCAAAAGAAAAGGCCTTTCCTGAGTCACAAAAAGGTGCTCCAGAAAAACGACCAAAAGAGACTTCAAGGGTGCCTTTGTCTCCAACAAAAGATGCTCCAAAAGACAAACACCCCACAGGGAAGAAAGACAAAACACCTTCACCAGAACGTCCTGCAACGAAGAGATCTCCACTGTACCTTAAACAGGCTGTACCAGGGGAGGTCACGATCAAGGAGCGAACACTGCTCCCTGCTGATACTGTTCCAGAAAAAGATCGACAATTGCCTTGTAAGGACAATCCAAAAGAAGAGACATCTAAATCTGTTCCAGAGAAAAGCTCGTCACCAGTAAAGGAACGACCAAGGACAGTGCTTGGGAAAGAGTCCCCAGCTAAGCTAGAACAGTCACCAATAAAGGCTGCTTCAGAGGAACGCAGAAAATATGATGATGCTGTGCCTTCTCCAGAGGAAAAGAGGCCTTCAGCCACCAAGGATATACCGAAGAAAGGCACTTTGTCTCCCACTAAGGAGGCTGAAAAGAAGCCTCAAGGAAAGGCAGATAAGGAGCAGTCTCCGACATCAGGGAAGCCAGATAAAAAACGCACTCCATCACCAACAAAAGATTTCCCTCTTGAAGAGTTTGTTCAGTGCCAAGGAATTAGCGCTCCGCAATCTGTTGACAGGTCTGAATTATCCAAATTTGCAACATACGAAACCTCCTCTGTGACATCTTCTTTTAGCACAGAAACACAGGTGCTTGAGATTCCACCAGAAGGCTGGTACCTGAAGGAAGCAATCGACCAGAAACTCTTTGATGCCGAGACGGGACTCTTCTTAATCCCAGGGACTGACAGATTAGTATCACTGGAGGAGACACTGTCGATGTTGATTGTCAATCCGACATCGGCCACAGTTGTAGAGCCGGGTACAAAAAGGACATTATCCTTACCACGTGCCCTTGAGAAGAACATCCTGGACTCCACGGGACACTACACTGACAGAAACAAGAGGCCAGTACCCATGTCAGAAGCTATACAGAAGAAATTGATCGTTCTTCTTGATCGATCTGATCGGGATGCCCCAGAGCAGACGACGACACGTTCTATTCATGTGACAAAAGTCAGTGGTAAACCTGATGTTGTTGAAGTTCTGGAAGGCATCAAGGATCAATCTGTTGAAGGTCAGGAACAGAGTTTCCCGCTGTTCTCTGAAATTACCGCAGGAATGTCATTCAGTCCCAAATTTACCACTGTCATGGACAGGCCTTCAGAGTCCACCATGGATGTTGTCTCTGCCATTGAAACAGGGATGTTAGATGAGTCGGATGTTGTCTTGAAAGAAAGAACAACTGGTAAAGAAATAAGCTACACAGATGCTGTCAAAAAAGGCATTATTGACAAGGACACGAAGGTGTACAAGGATGAGAAGAGCGGGAAGACATTCAAGCTAGGAGAAGCTGTGAAACTTGGTCTTCTTGCAGTTGCTGCTGCTCCAGTTTTGGCTGGTATGAAAGCAGTTGATTCCATACAAAGCTTGCGCACTGCTAAGGATGAGGTGACACAATCAACAATTGTTGGAATGGAGCCCATAAGGGCAACAAAAGAGACCACAAAGATTATAAGAACAGCAACGCTCCACATACGTGACACGGATACTGGACGTGAAGTTCCACTCGATGATGCTGTCCGCATGGGCTTGATCGATGCAGACACTGCAAAGGAACTCCACGAAAAGTCGAAGACTACTGAACAAACTCTTCACACAACCACAACTGTGATGGTCACTGATCCTCAGACTGGAGAAAGCATCAGCCTGACTGAGGCCCTAGAGAGGGGTTTGTTAGATAGAGATGCTGTAGACAGACTAGAAAAAGGGGATGTCACAGGAGTTGTGACAACTTTAGAGACTAGCATGCAGGATCCTGAAAAAGGGACAACGGTAGCATATCAAGAGTTTACGTCCAAACCTCGCCCAGAACTCTCTGATGTAACAAGAGAAGAGGAAAAGAAAAAGTGCAAGCCACCACCTGTTCGAACACTGAAAGGTGAATACCCAGAACCGAGGTTTGAGGTGACCTTGGGCAGGGCCACAACCTTGCAGTTTCCAGAAAGGGAGGTTGTGATCCTTCAGAAGGTGAGACGGCGTGCATTGACTCCAGTGGATGCTGAGAAAGAAGGCATCATAGACAGGACAGCAAAGAATATCCTGGAAGATGTGGGTTCCTTAAAGGACGAAAAGGGCCAGCCAATCAGACTTGATGAGGCCATTAGATTGAACATGATTGATGGCAGCAAAGGCTCTGTTCTGGAACCCAAACAGGGCGGTACAGTTTCCCTCACTGAGGCAGTTACTCATGGTCTGGTAGACACCAACACGGGACGTCTCCTGGTACCAGTTGGTCGGAGCCTTTCTCTCCCAGAACTGGTGTTACAGGGTGTCGTAAAGCCAGACATGCAGAAGATCATCCACCCAGAAACAGGTTCTTACTTGACTTTGCAGGAAGCCATTCTGTGTGACATTGTGAACCCATTTTCCAAGGTTCCTGACCCAACCACAAAATCTATTATGACACTGGAAGAAGCAGTAACTGCTGGTGTTGTTGACCAAGAGTTGGGAACCTTGAAGACGACATCCGGTTCCATGTCTCTGGTGGATGCTGTAACCAAACACAAGGTATTCGAAGTGGCAGAGTCTCCCAAAACATCGGTGGTACCGATGTTGGCTCTAACATTTCCTGTGGCACTTCATCATGGCTACATCGATGCCAACAAAAAAGCATATACTCACCCAGTGACCAAAAAACAAATGCCTGTTAAGAAAGCCATTGAAACAGGACTCCTGCTTGACGTTCCTTCTTCACCTAGACCAGACAGCATAGATGTGTGCAAGGCACTAGATAAGAAACTGATCGATGACAACAAATGCATTATGAAGCATCCTAAAAGCGGCAATGAAGTACCTGTAATGGAGGCTATGGACTGTGGCCTTCTCCAGCTGCGTCCTTTTGATAAATCCCGCATTGTCCCATACACCAGAGTAGACACACATGAAGACAATGTAACAAGAACATCAGTCTCAACCCATTACATGACACTCATGAGACATTCTACAGTTGTTCTTGTACCAGGGTATGTTATGGTAGGGTCCAGTCAGGTTAAGAGCACAGACACAGGTGAGGTCATGACGCTTGACGAGGCTAAAGAGCGAGGTTTAGCCACTGTAGAAGTAGAGCAAACACAGACCACAGAAAGGCCCACGTTCTCTGAGGCTGTTAGCCGTGGGTTGATTGATGTCTCATCCGGTACTTACATGGATGTGGTACAGGGTACGACGATGCCCGTGAGCCAGGCAATTTTTGAAGGCTTACTTGAACAAGACAAGGAGGAAACTCCTCAGTCTGGAATATGGACGATTACTAGTGCATTTGAAACCCTTTATGACGAAAAGACTAGAAAGTTCTATGTTCCAGGTGTCAGCAAACCTTTGTCATTCTCTGAGATGGTCGAACGAGGCTACATTGACAAAACCACCGTTATGTATGACACGACTGAGGGTAAAATGGTAACTACAGAAGAAGCTCTCAGATCTGGCCGTATCAGTCCTAAGACTGGAATGCTCAATGAAAAAGGAAAGACAATCTCCATCAAAGATGCTGTGGCAATGGGGCTGTTGGCTGTTGTCCGTGCACCAGTCCTGGCCACCATGAAATTGGCCGAAGTGATGAAAGGCACAATAACAGAGAGGCAACCCACTCCGGATGAGGAAGAGAAGACCATGAAGCCAACACAGGGTGTGTCACCCCAAAAAGGAGGAAAACGTTCTGAATCGCCTGAGAAACGTCTGGACACGAGTGGCACACAGAAACCACCAGAACATGCGAGGAAACCTAAAGAAGTGAGGAAGGAGGAAGTACAACATCCAACATTTGAAAAGAAGGATGTGCCAGATAGGGACCACAAGGAAAAGCCCACAAAAAAACCATCTACGAGTGTCGATGACGTAAAGGGGTCACCCGCAAAGTACCCGGAGAGGTCCTCGCCAAAACCCTTAGGTGTAGTGTCGCCCAGGGAAAAAGCACAACAGGCAAAAGGTGACACTCCATCACCTAGTCAAAGCCCAGAAAGAAAAAAGAAATTGCAATCACCCACTAAGGAAACTGTAGTGGTCTCGCAGCAGGAAATGACATTAGGTGTCGATATTCAGAAAACAATTGCTGATAGTTTCCCACGAAAATCTCCAGAAAAGTCTCCCCAAAAAGCCTCTACTAGAGTACAATCTCCCACAAAAAATGTGTCAGACGTGCCTAAATTCCCACCAGAGTACCCGGGAGGTGCACCTTCACAGGATGGGCAGAAATCCCCCAGTATATCCCAAGAGCGTGTACCATCCTCAACAAAGGAAGTACGTGAGGAGATTCACAGAGATTCCCCATCTAAGGACAGGCCGCTTGTAGGCTCCTTGACAAAGGACACCCAAAAGATGCTTGCTCAATCCTCCCCAAAATCTCCAGAGAGGTCTCCTACTAGGGGATCTTCAAAATCTTTAGATAAGCCTCGTAGAAGTTTGCCGTCCCCTGCAAAGGAAGCTCCCGACAGGGTCCCACAGGATTTTGTGGATAGGTCCCCACAGAAGCGTACGCAATCTCCCACGAAGGAAACTTCGGAAAGACTTCCTAAAGAACATACCTCAGTCACTAAACCCTATGATAGGTCCCCACCGAACTCTCCTGAAAAGTTTCCCTTAAGGGAATCCCCAGTATCCAAGGAGAGGTTTCCCTCCCCAACTAAAGAAGATTCATTGAAGGAAAAGTCCCCAGTAATGGAGGGAGTAGGAAAACTTCATGATAAGCTTCCTGATAAAGGCAGAGTTAAAGACAGACAACCTTCCCCAGCAAAGGAGATGACTTCCAGGGAACCTTTGGGTAGTTCCATAGAAAGGTCACCAATAAAAGAGGACACACAAAGGATCCAGGTTAAGGGTCCCACTGAAATGCCTGAAAAACCAAGGGAAATTGGCAGGAAGTCCCCAGAAAAGCCTGTGACGAAGGAGCTCCCGCTTAAATCACGAGTAGCTCCTTCTGAAGGACATCCTCAAAAATCGAGCAGAGATGATAAGTCTCCAGTTAAGGAAACCTCCCCACGAGCCCCACCCAAAGAAGGTGCACCAGGGTCACCCAAAAAGCTTAGCACTTCTAAAGGAGGATCACCTACTAAAGAAACCCCTCAGAAATCACCTGCTAGGGAAACCTCTCCAAAGTCACCCGAGAGGACATCCCCAAAACGTGTATCCCAAGCAAAGGAAGAGGTTGTTACCAGAGTCACAACCGATATCCTTGGGGCCACTTCGGGGACGCAACAGGTGACCCCTTACAGTAGTGTTTCGGAGCACGAGGTTAAGATGACCAGAACTGGTGAATGGACACCGACACACGAGATGTCAAGCTTCACGAGCACAGAAGTGGTCGTCAAGCAGACCTTTACGGAGTTCAGGAAAGACTATGAGGCTGAAATTGTGATAGGAGAGCAGTTGCCCATTCGGAAGTTACTTAAGGGAGATGTTCTCGCACCGAAGAATTTCACAGTGTTTTTCCCGAGCACTGGGCGGACACTCACTCTGGAAGAGGCCTTGTGCACAAAGCTCGTCGATGAGGATAGTACGGTGATGGTACGAAACTTGAATGAACTTGTGCTGATGGACACAGCTGCAAGTGTTGTTCTCGAGTTCACCCTCGAATATGCTATTCAAAAGGGATACTACAGCACGGAGAAAAGCACCTTCCTCAACCCCAAAACGCGGAGGCCGATCTCGTTTGAAGAGTTTGTTTCGGAGTTTGTGGATTTCTCTAATGTTCGTATCAAGGACCACCAGACAGGCGAGCTATTGGACTTGGACACTGCAATCCAGCGTCGCATCATTGACCGTGAAACTGGAATGGTCACACATCCCGTGACAGGTGAAACCGTGTCGTTTTTTGATGCCATCATTCTCTCGTGGGTGGTTAGCGACACTGCAGTGTGTTCCCGTGTGGAATCCCAGGCCATGACGCTAGCACAGGCGATCCGCGGAATCAGCTTCGATGAGCAAAAGGTAACCATCGTTCATCCTGTGCTTGGACTTGCAATGACGCTGCACGAGGCACTGAGCTGCGAGCTGATCGATCCGCACTCTGTGCTTGTGTACTGTGCAGATTCTGATGATTTGGTAACATTGACAAATGCCTCACGTAGCATAGTCAGTATCCGACGCAACGCATACATGCATCCTTACCTTGGGCAGCAGATCACACTTGATGAAGCTTTTATACGATGTTACTTGGTGGCCAACGAGTCATCCCTGAGCTTACAGGTTGCGATTGAACGTGGAATATACAACAGGCATATCCGCACTTTCGTTTGCCCAACCACTCACAAACGTCTCAATTTGCGCCAGGCGCTTCAGTGTAGTTTAATTGGTGGCTTTACGACTTATGTAACAGATTATGCTTCAAACACTCGCGTGCCACTAACTCGAGCCTTGGAGCTAGGCTGGGTGGATTGGACAAATTGTGACATACTGGACACGGCAGGCCAAAAAATGTTACCCCTGGACGTTGCATTACGGAAAGGCATTATTCAGACGTGGTGCGAACGTCGTGAACGAACCAGAAAGGCTGTAGATGGACAGATACGCGACCCGCTAACGGGGAGGTCACTGAATCTTTTTGATGCGGTCTCGAGCGGTTTAATTGAGGGCAGCAGGCTCATGGTTAAAGACTTGGCAGAATCATCTATTGTCCCGTACCCTGAGGCATTAGCATTGGGACTTGTTGATCCCATTGAAGGTGTCCTTTCATACCCTCCAGGTATGACGTCCGATGAGGCTTTGTCTCGAGGAGTGATTGTAGACTCTGTTATTCCGATGTCTCTGCAAGGGGCTCTCGAACTGCGACTGTACAATCAAAGTACAGGTCTTTTCAACCACCCGTATGTTGATGAGCAACTGAACTTAAGGGATGCGATTACGAGGGGTGTGATCGAGGCAGACGTGCTTACTGTTAAGGTGCCACACAGCGGCGACATGCTGTCACTTTCTGAAGCCATTGCCAATGGCCTGGTCAACCCTGCTTTGGGTACAGTTTTTGATTCAGAGCAGAGGCGAGACATTAACTTTTATGAGGCAATTGGAAGGGGAATAATACTTCCTGTAGCGAAGGTGCTTCCGCTCTCCGAGGCTGTCCTGAAACGGTTTTACGATCCACTAACGGGACTGACAGTTACTCCATTTCATAGTGAACCTCAGAGCCTTGCTGATGTCATAGAAAGCAGTTTCGTTGACCCAGACAGCACTGTCGTTTCTCTGCCTGGTAGCTATGGTCTACTGACATTTGACCAGGCAAGGAGCAGACAGCTTATTGATGCGCAAAGGGGTATGCTGAGAGTCGGCGAACAGTTTCAAGATCTTAAAACAGCATTTGATAGGGGATACCTCATTGATGTCTCCTTACCATATTCCGTACGAACTGCCATTTTTCTTGGTCTTTTTGAAGAAAGTTCAGGCAGATTTCTTGATCCACGAACTGGTAGCTACCTTGATATGCTGGACGCACTGAAGCGGGGTCTCCTTGACAATACTTCTGCTAATCTGGTGCTGCCAGGCAGAGAAGCAGTTTCATTACTTGAAGCGGTGGAAGGTGGACTGATTGATAAATTGTCCTCAAGTTTGAAGCACCCTGATGGTCATGTGCTTTCCTTGAAGACTTGCCTACAAGAAGGTTATATCGTTGACACCAAGCCCCGAGTTTCCCTTCAGAAGGCAGTGAAGAAGAAATGGTATATTTCAGAAAGTAACAGGGTGATACTTCCAAACACTGTGCACTCCTTATCTCTCAGTGAAGCTGTGATCAAACAAGTAATTGATCCATTCTTCCCGTTTGTCTGCTTCTCGGGTCAGTTCATGACTCTACTGGATGCTTGTAGGGCTAATGTGATCAACCTGTCCGTTGGGGCAGTAAGCGATCCAGCTATGTCTGAGGCATGTCCACTGCACATTGCCTGTGAGAGTGGTCTGGTTGTTGACTTCGAAAAAAGGCTGAACCTGGAGGATATCGTCCGCTTTAGACTTTATGTCCCAACGACTGGAAAGATTCGAGACATGGTCTGCAATCAAAGTCTAAGCCTGAGGCAGGCCTTGCAGTCGGATATTATAAATACTAGCAATACAATGGTAAAGAACGTAGAAACCAAGAAGTTCTTGCCTCTTGTGGCAGCGATTGATGAAGGTCTGATTGATCCTGACACAAACGAGTATGTCGTCAAGGGAACCCGCTTTCCACTTCACGAAGCTGTGGAAAACAAGCTGGTCATTTGCAGGTGCCCCCCTTACACGCTTGCAGACATCTTTGATTTGCTCCTCCTAGATGAAGAAAGTGGGAAGTTTCTAGACCCAAGAACATCGCATCTCCTAGATGTGAGGGAAGCGATGCAAGCCGGACTTTTGGATGCCAGGAGCATCCTGAAAGATCCCATTTCTGGAAAAAAGGCTGACCTGAATTTTATTGTTTCTGGAGTCAGACCAGGAGTTTACCGGATATGGAAGCTGGAGAGCCCTACATGCAGCATTGCATTACGTTTCCAGTTTGAAAAAGACGAACTGATCATCCGCCAGTTACGAGCAAGTGGTGAACACTCTGCAGCACATAGTATAGGGAATTTGCAGATGGGTGTTCGAACCCCATCATTTCCAAGATGCGATGTTTCAAAACTCGTTGAGTTGCCGAAGGCACCAAGGATAAAAACAGATGATGAACTAGTGGCATCCAATAAGGAAGACATTGCAATACCAATGAGCAGAGATGTAAAGTTTGCTTCCAAGAAAGTGATACCATTACAGTCCTCTTCTGAGGTGAGCGAGAAGTGCAAAAAAAGTCCAGAACCAAAACCTGAGGCTCCTCCTCCCTTTCCTGGTGGTAAAAGGGAAGGCAGGAAGCCAGACAGAGAACTGCTGAATTTTTCTGTTCAAAAGGAAGTTGTCCAAGAAATAGTCTCCTCAGGTGAGGTTTTACCTGTGATACAAGATACAGGGCACCCTGTTGCCAGATTACTAATGTGTGAACTGCAGCAGAAAGTACCAGAAGTATGCATACCAATCACAGAGCATGTCGAACATTCCTCGGCGCAAGAGTCTGTGACTGTGTCAGAAACAGTATCGCCAGCAGTGTGTTCACTGTACAGCTCTGACAGCAGTTCAGATGAGCCTAAGCAGTTGTCAGAATCGACTGTGAGAGCTGTGGACAGCGGCACCCCTACTCTTCAGGAACAGACAACTGGAGTATCTGAGCAAAGGTCAGCTGGTGTTTTTCACCAGTCCCCTGTTATGTTAATGGCACTCTGTACAGAGGTCTGCCCTCCAAGCTCTGCCTTCGTAAATGGGTCTTTTCTGATTCCTGGAGTCCCTAGCAAGGCTGCAGTGGCTGTAAGCGCTCAAGATCACACATGCTCTCCAGATTCCGCAGTGGCATCTGCAGAATCAGGTTACGACATACTATCACTGTCTCCCATACATGAAGGGGCCGAGACTTCCACAGAATCAAGGGACGAGATGACTTTGCCAGGATTGCTGACTGCTGAAGATGTGTCAGTCCCGTCTTTAGTAGAACATGCAGAAGTGAAAGGCGTTTTCTGTGAAGAGGGCATGGCTTTACCACAGTGTCTAAAAGTTGACGCTGAGGTGGAAGAACATTCACATATCAGTCCTTCAGATTCACTTCCCTTTATGCAAGAGCACATAAAGGAGTGTGCTGTACCAAATGTCCAGCTGCTGAAAGCAGGAGAGCTGGAAAAAGATAGCCAAAAAACCTGGAGCCAAAAGAAAATTGTCGATTTTTCAACTGAGGCAGACCACCTAGCAGAAAAGAGAACAGGACTTAGTTCTTCTAGTCATACAAGTGCTAGTATACCATTGGGGGTGGATGCACCTGCACATAGAGCTCAGAGAGTGCAGCGTGGAGGTGACAGAATTTTCGATAGCAGTGTGAGCTGTGGAAAGCAATTAGCTGGAGAGTTTGTACTGCTGGAACCAGCACCCCTTGTAGCCAGTACAGTAATGGAAAGTGGTTCCCCTCGTGATGCCCAGCTTAAAAGGTCAAAAGTGGAATCAAGCGGAGTGACAAAGCACAGGAAAGGCAAAGAGAAGACAAAGAAATTAAAAAAGGATCCAACACTTTCAGCACAAAGGGATAAGGAACATGAAGTTGTAAAAAAGGAGCTTCAATCAGATGAGAAGGATGGTGTTTCTGAACAGAAAGATGAAATTCAGGAAACTGAAACGTTTGGAGATGCCACAGAGCAGACGACACGCATTGATGATAAAGCGCCAATTGTCCAGCGAGCATTTACCGATGTGGCGCTTCCTATATATCAGCAGATCACGGCAAACCAGAAATTGACTATCGATAGAGGATGCATTGATCGTGAGGATCCTGATGATTATGAAACTTTACCAGGTGCAAACAGTGCCGCTGATCTTAGAATACATGCTGGCCAGAAACTTTTGCTCAATCAGAGACGACAGGGTGAAAAGGTCAGTGTAAATAGAACTGTGGGTAAAGTGAACCAAAGGGTTCCTTCAGCAGATAGTTGCCCTCCTAAAGTGTCTGTATTTGCAGACCACAAGGCTGCTTCAGACTGTGTATCGACTTCAGATGAAAGCACAATCTTACATCTTAAGGCTGACACACACAAGGCTGTCTCTTTAGATGAGGAAGCAACTGCACGTGACAGGATGTCTGCAGGGGTACAAGAGCATCAACCAGCGTATGGACCAGAGAAAACAGGCAAAAGCATTCCTATTGGTTCAGTCAATGCAGAAGAAATATATTTAGCTGAATGTACCCCTGCAAAAAGGATTGTTAAAAGTCCCTTGATACCTTCTCAAGTTGAGAGCAAGTTCATCAGACAGGCATTACTAGAATATAGTAGTGATGCAAGCCAGTCTATACCTTCCTATGAACTTTCTTCAAAAGCCCTCCAGTCGCCTGCAGAGAAACATAAGCCTACATCTAGAAGAATATCTCCACAACTGACAGTCAGTGGGGACATAGTTCCTGTTGAAGAACATTCTGTTGTTCCTGCATATCAGGGCTTGTCAGGTGACAAATTTGATGTTGAGGTCCAGCTACCTCTTGCCTTTAGAGCTGACCGAAGGACATCTCCCAAAAGCCTAACATCTTTGCAACGAAGTATATTATTAGATGAACAAGTTGCTGACAACCAAACATGCAACGGAAGGGCAACTGAGTCACAGCATGCTTTTTGTGAAGTGCCTG
>JARGYV010096853.1:0-13118 GCA_029532675.1 Ornithodoros moubata
GCCAGCCTTGGCAGGCAGACCGCACGCCTCCCCCTGTTAACGATACACCACCACCACCACCACACCCCGATTCTTGGGCTTCATTTCTTGGGCTCTTTGGGCATTTGAGTTGACGAGTCTTGTTCTAGTTGAGGACCAGTAGCAACGTTTTCAAGTAACTCTGAGATTGAAGTCATGCTCGACATGATGGGGTTCGTTATGCGGCTTTATTTGCATGGCCGTAGCCTACTTCTTTTTAACTCATACACTTGGTAGGGTTTGCTCGATTCTGTACGCGTTATTTTCTTTTGAATGACTCTGTAGAGTCCGTCGTAAAGAGGTCGTAGCTTGCAGGTTCTCGTGCCGTCCGAGTACGTCACTTTGTTCCACTTTGACTGCAGGTGCTCAATGTTTGGAGTCGTATCTTTCTTCCATGCTTCGCAAGTACTTCATGAAGTTGTTCGAAGCATCACTTCGTGCTTCTCTAGTGTTTGCGGGTGTTTCGATAGTATCAATGCACATTTCGTTGTCGATGTGTGGTCGTGGACAGAAATTAAATAGGAGTTTGAATCGGGATATACGCAGTGCAGCCTGTCGAGCGAACTTATTTTCGTCTCTATGTTTATGTGTCTACTTTTGGATGGCAGTGGTGGGTGCGATAATGTTATTGATTCGTGTGTCGGTGTCCAAAGCCACTTCGGTGAATCCATCAATATTTGTGACTACATCTGACGTTGCCGGTTTTCTTTTCGTACGACAAAAGTGTACAAAATTCATAAAACCGGGGGTCGTTTCAGTCTTGTTTCGCTGTGTTGGATATTGCTAAACTGCAACTTTTACGCTCGAGATTAAAAGAAAGTCCTTCGTTGGAAACGATCCTACCCAGAATTTGAATCGACGAATTAGGAAAGATGCATTTAGCGATGTGAATTCGCGGCCAGAGTGGGCGAAGGGTACGAAGCGCTTATTTAGCCATGTTGATGTGGTAGTCGCTGTTGTCGATGAAAATACAGACGTCGTCGGTATACAGTTTTACATGTCCAGTATTGAAGATATTCCTCAAGTCGTCGTTCATTACGCTCGGCGTAGACGCTGATGCATTACATAAAACGCAAAGCAGACGATTGGGCTCGTAAGGTCCACTTTCAGTGACGAACGCAGCTTTTTTCCGGTCGGTTTCTTTGAGGCGGACGTTCAGGAAAGCCTTTTGATGCTCATTTTTGTGAAGTAGCGAGACCCTATTATCTTGCGCTGTATACTATCAGTGCGGGATAACGGGTACACATGCTGCGCATGAGACATTTTGGCGTGGACACATGATGCGGTTGATCGACTACCAATACCGGTGAACCGTATGACGATCGTGAGGGCATTATAATTCATTTGTGGAGTCAGTGTTCTGTTTCTTGATTAATAAATTCCCTGTTGACTGCTGATGCAGAATAAGGTTGTGGTTGTACTGGCCTGTCATCGAGACGATCGATGCTGTATTCCACACTTCGGCATAGAGCAAGTTCCTTAGCCAGTGGCGTGACTACTTCAGAATTAATCATTAATGTACCCTTCAGTTTGCAAAAGTCCTTGTCGGTAACGTGTAAATAGTTGCTGAGTGACAATATTTTCATTTTTATATCACTTTTGGATGGGAGTGATGTGTGCGATGTGTTGTTTCTGGTGTTAGTGTCCATAGCCAATTGATGAATCCACCGATGTTTGTGCCCGCATCTGCCGGTTCATTGATGATTTTCGTACGACGACATCAGTCTAAGCCGACGATCAGAAGGCAGTTCGACTCGAGTTTCTTTTGTTGCTTTAGCAGACCCAACAGACCTTTCCTTCAGTCAGTCCCGCAGGCTTGTCGATATTGCCAGACGATCCTTTTAGAGTGCTCCTGCTGGCAATAACGTCAAGACTATGCAATGTAGTAGTATCATCGGATACCAGAGCCGCAGCAGAACCTGGGTCCCATAGATCTACAATGTTTACACCGTTGAATCCGGCAGGCACTAGTATCGTTCCGTGTGACGACCTGCGATAATGTGATACGACGTTCATGTTGGTCTAAAGTGTTGGTCGAGTGTTCTCAAAAGATCTTCAAAGATGACGATCCTAAGCTTTCTCTTGTTCATGCCTGTTAGTTGGGGACGGTCTTCTAGTAGATCGTTTCGAGTAGTCATTGGAAGTGAATCGTTTTGTTGCTTCCATTGATTGCTTCCGTTGATTGACGATCTACCGTCCTTGCGTATTTCTGAGACGGCTGACGGAACCTTTGCGAAGGTCATAAAGTGCACAAAGCATTGGCTTTTCCCTCCGATCGGCTACACCATCCATGAGTCAAGCTATAATGTCTGCGTCACTTTTCCTCTCATGATACGCCGTAGTTGAACATACATGTAGTCCACTAGTGTTTTCCTCTCCCGTTGACGACGTTGGTTGACGTGGTTGACCCATTGCCTAAACAGGAAAGGAGTGTCAGCCTTTCTCGAGGGCGTCAGTTTATGTTTGTGCCTTCCGTTTGTGCCAGTCGAGGTCAAGTCCACGAAGTCTGGAAATGGCGGCACTGACTGCTGCGTTTTCTCTCCATTCTCACCTGTCACCTAGCGATTCAACCGCCACACGGCAGTCTTTGAAACTGTCGTTGCCATTTCCCTAATACAGCACTAACGTAGATGTTAAATCTGGTGCCATTGTTATCTTCAGTGGCGTCGTTTGTTGCCTCTGGAGGAACTGCGCAATCGAAATTAAAGCACTTGCTAGTGTGTTGACCATGGCAGAATTGTTCGACGCAGAAGCAGGTTCAGCATGAGCTTCCAACTTCGGCAGAGTCAGGACATTATTTGTGCTCAGTTCATCGTCTGCAGTTATGCTGTTCACGGCACGGTGCGGATTGAAGAAACCTACTTGCCATGTCGGAAGTAGGCGGTGTACGGGTACGAGGTTCAGGTTAACTCGTATAAAGCCTTAGTAAATAACAGAAAACTTTAAATACGCTAGTACGATCCTGATGCCAATGACAGAATGTCCCTTCGTCCTTCCCCCTCTCGCTCGCTCCTCGTCATCCTCTTCTTCCTTCCGTTAACAGTGCACTGCATTTGTAAATCGTACTACAGGTCCATCTGTTTTCGCTCATTCTCGTGTACTGGCTGGAATCGGCACTTTGAGCGACTTGTGTGCTATGGCCTCGGCTCAGCACGGGCTTTACGGACTTTTTAAAGCTACAGTAAAGTGCCTGGCGCAAGGCTCAATAAATCAAAAAGTGCCGATCTTATCCACCCCACGGGTAATGCACCTTTGGTGTCCCGGTACATACTCCCTTGAAAGCGCTTGGGATAACTTTCGGTACTGGTGGTTTCTCCCAGGACTATTGGACACGGGTGTTCAGGCGTTGTGCACTGGTGCTTCAGCAGCTTAAATCATGGAGCTGTCGATAACGTATCAGGCACGGCTGCTAGCCTTCTCGTATGTTAATCGCATTTGGTTCATGTGTGTATTTAACACACCCCTTTCAACTGGTTAGCTTACCCTTTCCTATGGGATAGTCAAATGGCTGTCTACGACACAAGTACAAGAGGCTCGGAATAATGACGGGCTTGGTTTGCCGTCGGTGGAAGATAAGCTGTAACTTCGTGCCCTCTTCATGGCCCTGTACTGGCCCCGTGCGTCCTGGCAAACTATTTTTCGAGGCGTCCCGCTGCGTATACGTATCCCAGTCATGACATCTTACTGCGGGACGTTAAAGATTTCTATGCTGCACTTAAACAGATGCGTGCACGCCCCAGAGTGCACTCATTAGCTGCGCAGCCCAGTACACCTGCTACCAGGCTGGATTCCCGCCGATCCATTCTCCAGTAGAAGCTTTCTCACGGGGTCCTTCCTGTGCGGCCGCGTCTTTCACGGTTTAACGTCTGCCGCTCTGATTGCTATCCTGCATGCGGGGAACCTGTGACCGCGGAACACGCTTTCCTGCGGTACCAGACCACTCGCTGTGTTTTGGACCTAGTAAGGGACCGAGTAGAATGCAGGTTCGACCTGCATTCTATTTAACTGGGTCACTGTTAGGTTCATGAGACCTCTTGCTGTTCCCCAAAATAAGCATGAACTGCCCGTGTTGTTAATTGCAGACGCAAATTTCAACGTGTGGATCCGAGGTGTCGATTGGCTTTTGATGGCCCGGATTGTTGAAGTGCACAGTGCTTTCAGACAATACGTGCAGGTATTCGTGCACGTATAGGGCGTGAGCAGAGCTTGTACGGAGCTGTGCATCCTTCTTGTCGGTGGATGGTTTCTTTGGCACGTTCGGCTATGTCCAAGGTGATCAAATGCTAGCTCTCGAGCTGGGACAATGCTAGCTAAGGAAGCGACTCTTCCGGAGTTCTGAACTATGATAAGGCAGGTACGCATAGAAATCTACCTTCCGGTTGAATTGTTCTCTGGTTTCTCGAGTAGTGTAACCATACGTGTAAAGGGGCCTACTTCCATAGGTAGCTCCCCTACCTGATTGCAATACGTACTTTCACTCTTGGACAGGCCCAGCTTTAATAGAAATATAGATTTGGCAGTCTCCCAGGCTTGGCCTATCAGTTTACAATAAAATGTTTAAACACAATAGAAAATATTGTTTTCAACCGAGTTTAACTGGCAAGAGGACAGTGAACATTAAACGTAATTTTTAATTGGACCATATCTTCTCGTCAGTTGTGTTGTTTCCATACACTGCAGGAATTCTGAAATCACACAAAGACCTCGTGTCCTCTGAAGCCTTCACGGTGACCGCTGTTGTAGACCTAGTAATTACTGTTACTCCCTTAGGGTCGGCAGAACGAGCCTTGATTTGATCTACAGCACTTCGTGTCATAGATGCTCCTTAACTCCCTCATTAAGTCTGGTGCTCAAAATTTAAAGGTACTTGCCTTCTGAGGATATCTGCTTTTGAAGACATTTGTCTGAAGACTAACGCCAGTCTGGAGCACACAGATTAGGCCATTGGCTTGCCGCGCGATGAGACCTTTTACTGAGTCAGGACCCTGAAAGGTTAATTCGAGCACAGGGTTAACAGCGAGACGTTCTTGATGTCGACCGTACTATCGAACTTCACCAGAAATGAGCTTCCATGTCTGGTCGGAACTCACAAGCGAGCTTATTTCGTTTACTTTAGGCAGACCTGGGCATGACACCTTACCGGCTATGTGCTCTCCACTGTCTTGACTATCGAGAACGTGCTCGTTATAGACTGCCGATTCACCACCCTTTCTTTTCGGTTCACCACCTACAGTGAGAGAATAGACGAGAACAAAACAATGAAGTTTCACATCAGCTGAAATTTTTAGTGGACAACGGGATCCTTCAACGTGCTCACCGCATCCACACAAAGAACAATGCTGAACACCAGCGCAAGGATTAACGTCCCCCTACTACGCATCGCACCATTCACTCTACGCAAAGAAGCATTATTTCAAAAGTTGCGCATTCTGAAGCTGGAATGGGATTATTACCTTCTGAAGGGCACCGAAGCGGAGTAAAAACAGTGGTGTTCAGGACTACAGCACCTACAGGAGATCCATGTCCTTCGCTGTTAAAGCACAGATACCAAGGGTCAGACACAAAGAAGTCCTGCGGATCCTAGCGGAACCTTGTTATAGGAAGGCTTCGTATGAAATCGAGTGGCAGACATCCAGGGTCAGACACATGGTGGTAGATGGCGTCATTGTCCCGGCAGAGAAATTCATCCCATCTGATGACAAGGGGTATTACGGCGAGCAAGCTGAAAGGCAGTACGCACTGGGGGGCATAACCACCTTATGTATGCAACTCCAAGGATAACTGGTCACACGAAATGTCACTGATATACGTACTGAGGAAGCTAAAGAGAGGACAGCCGTGGAAGTGCGTGAAGCCAACACGTGAGACCTAGTCAACGGTACTCTGTTCGACATCGAAAGATACAGGTCACTTTTTAAAGCTTCTCAGGATTAAGTCTTGGACATACAACCACACATCGATCAAGGGGCTCAATCACACCTGAAGAGCAAGGAAAAGAAAAGTTTTGCGTGAAATCTGTACAGAAGCAATGCATCGCCGGGAGAGATACAAGAAACATCCGAAATACTCTCCACTGCGAACGCTAACGTCATTCATCGATGATGACAGTATTCTAAAAGTCACCGGTCTACTAGACATGAGGGATATCTTGTGGTACTTCCGGAGGCCCATCATACCTCAAAGCTACTAACTTGGCAGTACAACCATCGAGTACTACACGAGACAGGTTGGTACAGCTAAGGGAGAGATATTGGGCAGGTTGCGCAAGTCAGCTTGTGAAAAGTGCAATCAAAGAGCGCATCTTTTGCCACAGGTATAACGCGTGACAAGCAAGAGAAGCGTCGCCATGATATAAGGTCACAAAATTATCGACATTTGAAGCGACAGGGGTGGACTTTGGTGGACCACTACTTGTAAAGGGCAAGCTGACTGTGTGCAAGTCGGACATCATTCTCTTCATATGTGTCGTCACAAGAACAATTCACGTTGAACTGCTCCTCGACATGTCCGCTGGCACATTCTTACATGCGTTCAGGAAGTTTGTTTCACGGCGAGGCGTCCCACGTATAGTGTACAATGACAATGCCACCTTCTTTAAGAGGGCCGAGAAAAATCTGGGATTCCTATGGATGCCATTTGTGACAACTCTGTACAGGACTACTTTTCGAGCCGAAGAATTCGATAAAATTTCTTCGTTGAGGGAGCCCCGTAGGGGGTGGATTTTTTATGAGCGTTTGATGGGATCCACCAAACGGGCACTAGCGAAAATACTCGGATCGTATGCCAAACGGCGGACGAGTTGTCAACTCAGCTGTGTCAAATAGAGGTAGTCCTTAATTCCGTATCCCTCACGCACCTCTAAAAGGAACCTGGGGGGCTGGAACCCTCTGCCCGGCATGTTTCGTGACAGGGGAAAGACTAAGATTGCTACACAACTTGACAAGGAAAGAAACATGTCATATCTCATAGTCAGCTACGCAAAGCGTGGAACGAAGGCAGCTGATTCTAGGTACGTTGTGGAGAACATGGACAAAAGATCATCTTATTGAACTAAAGATAGGATTCGTGCGTCGAGAACTGGAGACGTCACTAAATGTGGGAGATCTCGTCCTGCTACAAGGCACTCACCCACGACAGCTGGGGTAAATGGCAAGAGGGGAAAAATGCTTCCCTGGAAGAGATGAGAAAGTTAGATCGTGTATGATTATACACCTGGGCGGGGTCCCTCTGAAGAGACCAATTCACCTACTGCTGCCCTGGAACTGACAAGCGGAAATTATTGACTTTTATAATTTTTTTAGTGTTTTTGTGGGTGGGTAGGGATCTGTTGAAAACGACGAGGTGAAGGAGACTCTGAAAAAGGCGAAGTGACCGAGGTCACGAGCATTGTATTTTTGCGTTGATTTTTAAATACAAAGATAAAGGGAGTGTCACGTTATCAAGACAGGTAAATTGTAGCAAATTGTAGCAAATTTTGCGTTCATTATCCGCTGGATTTTCTATGCTTGGCTTTCTTTACAGATCGTTCTCGGTGCCACTGCATTAAACAGCCATGAAACAGTTTTTGTTTGACCATAACGAGTTTGTTTGACAGTTTGTATGTGTGTGGAAGCGTTCATGTGATCAACTCAGTCTATATCGTGATACTTATTTACTATTCGCTGCATTGTAGTTTCTCTGAGTTCGCCCTGGCTCCATATGTTCCTTCTGCCTCAAGCATTTCCAAGAATACTATGTCGCTACGAGATCAAATTCATCAGACTATGCTCTCTGCGTGCTGCGAAATTACCTATATTGTGCTACTTCTTGTGATGGACATTGTTTGTTCTGGTGTAGTCACTTTGGATATTTATCCACGACAGCCGTTCGAAATCAGACTTCAAGGTGTGTTACTTCACAGCTTTATCAGTTTCATTTGGCTGCGTGAATAATAAAATCCTTGAGCTCGTTTGTATTTTGTATCTGTGTGTGCGGGGTCGGCAGGTACGGCGGGGTGGTGGAGGAGAGAGCACTTCAAAACCGGTTGTTTTGTGATCAAATTTCACACCTCTTTTGCGAGGAGGTTTCTTAAAAACGCTGAATAGCTGGTGTTTGAAGGCATTTGAATAAGAGTGTAGTGCTCAGTATTACTGATGCTGCCGACAAGAAGTAGAAGGATCTTGACATCTTTATCCCAGCTGCGACAAGTGAAATGCCATGCGGAGCAGTGCTCACGCTCGTTTTTGTAGCGGGCTGCCAACGTGGAAGTTAAACGGACTCGTGTCCACTTCAGCTCCGCGAGATACAGCTGTGGCTACGGTGTCCAGTGCACCGGCTTCGGACATGACACACAGGCAAGCTGATAGTGGCCATAAACGTAATTTAATTAACTGGGCCACATTCTCATATTGGACAACATTAGTTGTGCTGTTTCATACACTGCGCTAATTCTGAAATCAGACAAAGACCTCATGGCCTCTGAAGGCGGTGATCGCGTTTGCAGGCCTAAAGGCTGCAATAATAGGGGCAGCAGAACGAGCCTTGCTTCGCTCCACAGCACTCCGTGCCATAGACGCTGCTAACCCTTTCACGGAGTCTGGTGCTCCAAATTTAAAGACAGCATTCCTTTGTGGAAAGTTCTGTACACTACCTAGAACGAAAAAATAGAAAAGAACGAAACAACGGTCAGTCTCTGCCCACGTAACTTAGCACCAAACTGTTATTTTGACGAGGTAAAGAACATACACGCAGTATTTCTAAGAAATGACTACTCCACTGCGAAACCGCCACAAGTTCCCATCATGAGTACAGCTTTGACAATGCACAGCAAGTTGTCACCCACATCGCGTACAGAACCTGTCTAAATTATAATAATAATAATGAGGCAGGAAACTAATTAACTGATTGGAACAGAACACAGAACGTTTAACTAATTATGTACAAACTATACCTGCACGACAGTTACTCGCACATTTATCTCACGTTTGTTTGTGCTGCTTTTCTTCTGGACTACTTTTAAAATGACGACCATTACAAGCTTTTGCTTTCCTTATTTTGACTATGTGATGCCACAGCCATGTGACCCAGGTGAAAATAAGCGTCTCTCATAAACTTCCTACGTTTAGACTACCCAAAGACCAGTCATTGAGAATGGCACGATTTTTACGATAATTAGAACGGATAACGGGCTATGTGCAACTATTATACAGCATTAAACGTTAATGCTATCAGAAGACATCAATGCTAATCATCTTCCAGAAACGTTTATTCACTTTACAATACCCTCCTTTACTAAGAGGCAGGTTACAAAGAGAACACGTAGAAGAAAGTTGACGTTCTCTCATACATGTGTTATATGTATGTATGTATATATATATGGCCCCAATGCGTAATATCTGAGAATCACCTAGCTACAAGTTAGTTAGTAGGGGACCAAATATGCTATATTACTTCTTCCAAATTATCTTCCAAATACCAATCGTGGTCCCTGCAGGTTTCCTGTCAATGGCTGTGCCTTCCGGGACACGTCATTGGAGATGTCATTTCCTTCATACTGAATTTTACACAAGTCAATAGGGCAGTGCCCAGAGCTGCTACCCTCAAATATATAACCAGGTAAGATATACATTGTCGATAGGACTGCACTATTTCTAAGCTACCGCTCTGGTCACATAACACCTTTTCTGTTACAACTTGGCAACACTTCTTAAGCATTGATTACGCATATTTAAACGGTTGATTAGAATGTTCCTTACTATTCAGATATCGTGGCAGGGCGGTGAGCGACTCCCGGCGTCACTAAGGTTCTAAGTGAACATCACACAAAATGTGAGTGGCACACATCGCCAATGCCAAAAGGACGCCAGACGCTTCCAAGATGCCAGGAGGAATCAAACGACGATGAGGGACTCCTCTTGCACATGTCAAGTGGAAACATATTATGCATAACTAACATATCAAAAAATAGTATAACTTGAGCCAACCAATGCAGTCCGGTGTCCTCACCGATGCATTCAACAATGTGATATATGTCGCATTAAGTGATGTTCAGGCCATTATTATGCAATACGTCTTATCTGTGCCTCATTACGTAGTTCCTCGATCCCTTCCGTAGCAAATAAACCTGCTTTTCTGACCATTTCATTCCTCCTGGCATCCTTAGTTTGGACCCAATGAGCCCAAAATCCACAACGATGGATGTCGTAAACGAACTGGCTTTTCTGACGATTTAATTCCTGACATCTTCAGCCTGTGCCCAGTGACCCCGAACTCGGTATCGATGAACGTAGCAAATAAACCTGCTTGTCTGCTCTGACAATTTAATTCCCCTTGACATCCTTAGCTTGGGCCCAATGAGCCGAAACTAAATAACGATAGATATTCTGAGTGAACCCGCATTTCTGATAATTGAAATCCTGACATCATCAGCTTTTGCCCAATGGGCTTCAACACCATAATGCTGGACGGTGCAAAGATACCTGTTTTTCTGACAATTTAACTCTTTATGGCATCCTCAGCATAGACCCAATGAGCTCAGACTCCACGGCACTAAATGTTGCAAATAAACCTGATTTTCTGCTAGTTTAATTCGTCCTGTTGTCCTCTGCTTTTCCCCAATGGTGCCCAACACCACGATGCTGGCCGTTGCAAATAAACCTGCTTTTCTTACAATTGAATTTCTCCTGGTACCTTTAGCTTGGGCCCAGTGAGCCCAAACTCACGGTACAGAATGCTGCGAACAGACCTTTTAGACTTATGAAAGTTGCGTGGGGGCACAGCGTCAGCGGTGTGTCATGAGACGTATTATTTTATCAGCAACGTTGCTTATCAGCACCACAAGGAGCAACATGGTTCCTGCTGGTCTTTATACATGGTACTACGGTACTTGCCGTTTCATGTGTGAGGACTGGACATGACTATGGGAAATTCTTGAACTCACAGCTGCTTTAGCGACTTCTGAATAGCTTTTTTCCTTATTGCTGCGCTTAACTCAATTCTGGAGTTGACAGAAGGATTGTCTAAAGAGTCACCAATACGTCGATGTGTTGCGCAAAATCCTGAGTTGATTGCTGCTTGCAAGTACTAACTGATAATATTTTAAAATATCTGTCTACATACTGAGCTCTAAATACGAACGCCGTGAAGCATAGCGTAGAGTCAACGGCAATTCCACTATGTTGCCCTCGCTGTAAAATCACTAAAAATAAAAGGGAAAACGAACAGAGAAAAAATTCAATAGGAAGCTGATTATACGCTTTAAAATCAGCAAGCGTAATATCTTTTTATGGTGTGCAGGATTATGTAGCTGGTTTTCCTTTGGCCTGACAGCATGGATGTTGTATAGCCCTGATGAGTGCATTGAAACATGCGAAGTAAGCTACGGCTTCCTTTTGGGTTTCATTCACAAAGAAAGTATCTGATCAGCAGTAGTGTTCATTCCTGCTCTTGAGAAAGCAGGGTATAGAAGGGCACGCCAAAGGCAATGTAAGTTTACTTGTGACAGGTCATAGAAGCACACCATTCCTGTGTGCTTCGCAAACTAGGCAATAAAAACCACAAATTCTAGCCTGGGCATAATGAACTAATCAAAAATTACAAAATGATTACCTTGATCCTGCACTGGTGACTCTGACTCTGCCTTTTCTTTTATAGTGTCTTGGTCATTGGCTGACACTTTCAACGTCCTTTCAGCTATGCCTTTTTTTTTAGGAGGAGCATGCTTCAGTGCTAAAAGACAAACAGTAGAACACGATGTAGCTCAAACATTACAAGAATATAGCAAAAGTAAAATACTACTGAAAATGTCAAGAGCCATGCTTCAGTTGCTCAGGCTTTGCCTTTGAACCGGTGTCCCTCATTCATTTTTCTTGGAATGCAAAAATAAATACTTACAGTTACAATGCGAAACATTTGGAAACCAACTAGTAACATGTCTACTATACACAATCAAAGTACGCAACGTAATATATATTTCACATCCTCTGACATAGAAACTGATCACGTGGCTGTCCGACACCACAGGCATGTCCTGCCAAGAGCCAAAGCTACCAAGAAAGTTCTCAATTCACCTGAAGTAACATTCGAACTAAATTGAAAGCACTATCTCAAGATAGACTTCTGCATAATTGTTTGACATGTACAGATACAGTATCTAGCAGCGCATACCATTAATTCACTCTCGCTTTATATGAAATATTCATAAATTATAACATAAAAACAATTGGATACTTAGTGCATATGTCCACATAACTACACGCCCTTTTTCTTTTGCAGTGCACTTGTCATTTTGAGCAGAACAAAAACAATAAAAATAGTTGCGTAATTTACGATTGCCACATTCCACTCTCAACTCAAAAGGTTCAATCACCTCAACAAAAGTCCTACTCCTATATTTTCTTATTATTTTCCTTTCTTTTCTTTTTTTTTTTTTTTTCGTTTAAGTGCACAATTCATCTTGCTCCTTCGTTACACGGAATTTCAAGAAACCACAAAGGAACAAAAGCCCTGCATGCCTGAGCATCATGTACGTGATAAAAGGCTACAGGAATGGCTTTTTAACGCTAAGGAAGGGTAACAACATACAAAAAAGGCTAAATGACACAAATACAGGGTGGTTTGTCATTGGCCGGCAAGGAAATGCAGGCTCCGGGGGTGATGGCCTGAGTGGTAGGGCCACCAGATAACAGCGAAACCGTCGAACGCTTTCGCCGTCCGGTGCGGCCACTCCGCCTTCTTTTGCACGGTGTCCTTCCTTTTCATCAGGTGTGTGCATGCAGGTGTGTGTGTCTGTGTGTGTGNGCGGCTTTACACTATGATATTTGTCCTACTTTTGCTTTTGACTCTGCCTCTGTTGCGAACGCCTAGAGCTGTGTGATATGTGGCGTCTTTGTCTGCCGCTGCATGTTTGTAGGCGGTAACTGAGTGCACGGTCGTCTCCTCATTTGCAGTTCTGCAGCGCTATAAGCGCTTCCGATGGGGCTGCTGCGGTATGCGACCAGTGTTTTGTAAATGTCCCTCGTTTTCGATTCTTTAAAGGGACAGTCTCGTACAAAACGACCTGTTTAAGACCTATGCCATTCGAATCGCCATAGTCGAAAATGGCACACTGCGAATTCTTTTCG
>JARGYV010096872.1:0-13857 GCA_029532675.1 Ornithodoros moubata
ATTGAACGTTTTATATATATAAAAAAGAAGATATTATGAGCATTATTTTTTACGTCAGAACCGACTACTATTATTGTTATTATTTATGCGACGCATGAAATATTAGGACTCATGACGGGGAGGTTAAGCACAGGAATCACATTGTACATGTTAATAGACTAAATTAAATAAAAAATAAGAACTAAAAAGATAGATTAAATTAGAGGTCGCGTTCTTAATGAGGAATCCACCTTTCCCTTCTCCTCTTTCTTGTACATTACAGCGCCATTTCTTGTAGAAAGCCATCGCCGAAACCGTAAGGAAGTTATAAAGGAATAACATGAAGTTATATTAACACATGACAATACGAAAGAACGCTAGTTGTGTGCAAAGATCCACCCCAAGATCATCCTTCACAGCAAGACCTGACTACTGCGCAGTACATTTGCAGCCGTTCTGCAGCGCTGCAACGTTTGTCCAACATTCTTTCATCACAGATACACACAGCTGGAACTGCAGATTATTGCCGCAATATATAGTACCCCCGACGACGCGAGTCAAGCACAGCATTACTGCGTGTCTTAATCAATACTGAAGGTACTGTTAATTAAAAAGATTTTTGTGATGACCCTGCCAACGAAGAAGAGTCAGTCCTTTCAAAAGCTTTTACATGTAATAAGACCTGGAAGAAAAATAAAGCTCGATGATAACGGGCCTGATAGAGAACCGTCTTTATTGCGAGTCCATTCCGAATCATCCCTCGTCTCGCGTTGTGTAGGTCTCAGGTGCTTATGTTTCAAGCTGATGGGTACGAATCTACTTGTACAGGCATATGCGAATGGCAATTCTTTAAAGCGTTGGAAATACGTAGAATATATTTTTGGGGACATCGTGCGAGCGTCTAGTTACGTTGTTTGAGTAATAGCTGCAAGCGGTTCATAAGGTTAAGAATATATATAAGCTAGAAACTCACAGAATGATGATGGTGTAAAAAAAAAAAAAAGAAAAAGGAAGTTCATTTTTAACTGGAAACTCTCGAAATGCGCGCTGTTCTAACTGCATCACGTTGAGTCGCATTAATTTGTGAAATTGATATTCAGTTCGCAGTTCGAAGCGTGCGCGCGATTAGTCACTTTGCAAGTACCTATATCGTATCGTTTCTTTTATGGTTGGTGTGTGTGTTCATTGGGACACCCACTCTGCAATGTAGTATTGCTCTTAAAGATCGTTGCGTTTGCTGTTTCTGTCTTTTAACAACGAAGGTCGTTCGCATTAACAGACAGATGAAGAAAGAAAAAAAGAAAAGAAAAACACACCATAATTTTCTCGCTACGTAGATAATACCTTACGAGCATGAACACAATAAAAGTGCATACCAGCGTTTGAAGTCCTGCGTGCAAGTGTGCGTGTGGTAGTGCGAATGTCCTCCCCATGTGTGTGCGTGCATTTGCTTGACATTTACAACTAGACACCTTTCATCTTCATCTCCTACCTCAATTCATGGGCAATGGGATAGGGTACCGCATCAACTGTGGTGAAACAACCCACCTCATTATCATCCTGCATATAGTAGTAGTTTCTTTCCCCACAGCATCAGGATTTATTATATATTTGTGGTGCTGGTACCCATCGCTTTATCAATCGATCTGCCTGTAAAGTGGCACAGCTGCCGCTACCACAACCACGCAGAGCCTCATTGACTGCGAACCCAACATGCAACCACACAGAGCGTACTAAGCGTCCAAAGGACCCCTTTTCTTCGCGGTACTACGCGTTATAATAGCGTTCGTTATAACTGTTCACGGTACCATTCGTTACGACTACGTTCATTATAACTGGTACAACATTAAAAACCTTCACAGTGACAACGAACGTCTCCCTAGTTTCGTCGCCATTGTAGCCTCGTCACACTTGGTGAAACTGTCTGACTACATTCACTACGACATTCACATATAGCACACACTGTGGAAAAGTGCTACTGTTTCTATGTTAGTTTACGTTTTCTATGATACAGCTTTCTTTTCTCTTTCTTTTTTTTTATTGAACCGACCTCTTTTGTGTTGGAAAAACATAATCACTAGCATCTCTTCGCCCAGCCATTATGGGCCGTGGAACGTCAGTTACACCCGTTGTTTCTTTTCAATGCTGCGCGTACGAGCTTTTTTGATCGACCCAAAGTAACAGCGAAACGAAACAAACATGCCATTCGCACAGAACATATCTGAAACAACGCTTTTGTTTCCACCCAGGTGGGCATGAAAGTCGCTCTCCTTGTTTTTTTTTTATTGACAGATCGAAATTTCGTGACAACAGCTATAGCGGTCGTCTATTTGTTTCAAAATGGCGGTTGGCGACAGCCCGCTCAAAAGCAGTTGGGTCTCCGCGCAACACCCCTTCAGTTCGAGACCATCAGATAAAATGAGTTCGTTAATGACAGAACACAAACAAGGAGGACCATTTCCAAGACCTTGGACGAACTTTTCGTTCCCATGGCTCCAGTTTTGATAGTGCAGTGTTTTTGGCCTTCCCCTTAAGCCTTGGCCTTCCTCTCTCTTTTAAATCGATATTTGTTCCACTGAAATTTTAGAGCCACAGTGTTATCTTGCTGCAAGTAATAGCGATGATGATTACGGGTGCTTGGAGGTTTCGCTTGACCGGTGCAGAAAGCGGCGTGTTTCGATATTGGTGCCATCCATTTTCGAAGAATGGGAATGTTTCGAAATAGTTAGTGCTCTCGGGCTGATATCTAAACATATGGTAGTGCACAAAAAGACTGAACGCAGACTTCGGTCCAGATATCAGGTACATTTTTCTAGCGCTCTAATTCTACCTCAGAAATTGATGTGAAATTCCTTTAAGGATGTATCATTTGTAATTTTTCATTATTTAGTTATGTATTTCGTAATAATACTATTATTAGTTTGCCTGAAGCTGAGTCGCAGTTCCAGAAGGACAGGGAAACAGACACACGCACTACGTGTTCACCCGGAAGTGCACTTCGTCCGCTCTAGGACGTCACAAACCAATCTGGATTCCGTAACAGGTAGCACAAACTGCCGTTTAGACTAAAACATATGGTGTACTGTACACAGTGACAACCTACATCGTAGCAGAGCATCACCAGACAGGCCGACATTGGTTCAATTGTGCACCCGTAATGTCACAAAGACCTCTTTCCTGATACTATCGATACAGTTCCAGGTCGACACTGAAGTAAATAATCCGGAGATGTGAATCCAATCAGTGGAGGCGATCTTTTGATTAATTCATTGTAATCGACTAGACAGAAAACGCGCAGATAAATCATCATTCAATCGTGGACGCCAAAAGGCTTGACATAGAGAGTCCTTCTTCAATTGAGGTGCCCTCTGCTTTTCATTTCGCCGTCTACCCATCAAGATACGTATGTCCACATGCGCGGCCACATTTCCTGTCGCTATGGCAACATGGGTGGGAAATGGTTGGGTACCAAGAACACGAACGGTACATGAACTAATCCTCGTTCAAAACAACGCCAGTTCTTGTCTTTTTCTCGCTCTCGCTTTACTCTTTTTTAAATGGATTGTGCATATCCTTTTGCTACGTTTCACATTGATTAAAAAGTTAACTCCACGAAAGAACGTAGGTCACAGTCACGTTGCAGACCGTCAAGGGGGTATTATATCGGTAGCATGAGTCGTTCCAGCAAAAGAACCGTTCAGTGACGCAGTCATAGATTTTAACTATCTTTCAGACTCTAGCCAGAGACGCGACCAGTGTACGTCACCATTAATTTAAGGTCATCTGGCAACATTGAAGCTTGACGGCGGCACGTAAAAGAAGCACGAAGATAGAGACCTGGCCTCGCCTGCGCGTTCTAAACCTTTCTACCTAACATCCGCATGTTTGAGACGGAGGTTCATATTTCTCTCAAAACGGAGCAAACGTCAGAACACAACGCGCCAACTATTTTTCAAAGCGATCATCTCGCTCGGTGCATGCCCGCGCCGAGGTGCCCAAAGTGATATTCATTTTCGGGCTGCACGGATTTTGCATTTGCCGCATCTTCCCTTCTCTCCCCTGCAGGCAGTTTGGCTCGTCTGGGTAAACGGGAGGTCTCTATGAAGATGTATGGAGCCTGCAGCGCTCTATTCTTCCGCTTTGGATCGATGCTATTTCTAGAGCGGGGAGTTAACAACAATTTAGTTTCGTATGGCCGAGCTATATGGGCTACGCTGATTCCTCACGACAAGCGTAACGTCTGCGTTTGTGACGGCAGTACGGCAGAAACGGTCGCACGTGTGTCTTTGGCGTGGGCTTGCCTGTAAATTCAAGTTCATGTGTCTCAATTGTGAGTGTTGTTAACTCGGTGGCAGTCTTAACGGTACAAGATTTCGGGGTTAAAACGTGTGTCGTAACTCATTTTATGTACCTCCTTGGCATTAACATAGTAAACTATCTTCGAGAAATTTTGTTGTTTCTTTTTTGAGCTGGACAATCGTGTTATTATAACAAGGGTTAATTTCATTTAGAATAGACAAATGAGCGCTGGTCGTCTTTTTTTTTTTAAATGTATGTTGTTCCATACAAACGCGTTGGCGTAACACCGTGCACAAAATTACGCTAAAAAGTTACCACGTAGCTCTTTTGGTAATTTTATTGCAAATATATATTTGTTTCCGTCGGCTCAGTCGCTTATATGGTGCAACACTATACCATAGGAGCCACGAAATGCATAAATATATTACACTCCAGAATACATTACTTCGTAAATTATACCTCCGTAAGGTGGGGAAACCTGGAACCGCGTATGTTCGAAGCGGAACATCGCAAATATCGGCGGACCAGCATAGTTTGCTTCTCTTTGCAGGTGTGGAATAACACATATTTTTTCCAGGAAAGTAATAAAACTCGACCGGCTCTCGCGTTTTGAATTGAAATGAAATTGTCCCAAAATGAAACTCGCACTGCAAATATCGATATATTAGAAAGGTGACGCTGGATTAACGTCGCAGAAACGTTGAAACTTACAGGATAGAAGAGAAACGGATGTACGGTTTAGATTTCCTGGAGCAGGAATCGCGGCAGTGCTTTTAACTACATGCTCATTCACCGGAATATCAGCATCGCTAACCATCATAATGCGAGGGGGCCGCGTTGCAGTACAGAAACCCTCGCACTGTGCACGTGCGATTCAAACTTGGACTGTTCTTGCAGGGATTAATATATATGCAAATGTTCCCTTGGGCCGGAGTACCTATATGAACGAGATATAGCAACGCGCAAGAGGCTGTCGTGCGCCCGTGGGACCGTGTTATGTCCTGTGACCATGTTAGACTTTGTGAGTTTTGCGCAAGCCATCGCTGAAGTTTGCGGGTGCAACGCAAGAACAGCTCATGTGGGGAATGGTGTTCTTTTACCTCCTCTAACCTGCTGTTTCTGTTTTAATTAGTTTTAATTTAACTTCCGCACTGCGCGTTGCACTTCAACGGTCGGTTATCAAACGGATGCGAGAGCTTATTTTAGGGGGTCTTTCAAGGTAATATATTCAGTAACAGTGAGTTTCACTAAATTAATGCGTCACTTGTACCTATTTCCACTCTACTCTACTTTGGCACATTTTGCTGAAGAAACTGCTGTCATTGGAGCCCAGGCTTCTGTGCACCGTGAATAGCTCATGTAGCAAAGTTGCTGACAAGCCAGTACAGAGTGTTTTACCGCGCCTAAAGCGGTACCCTACCCCAATACAAGCGCACATGATGTGAGTATGGTGAATATAGCGATATAGTCTAAAAGTCCTTGCCACGGTAGCTACTAGGTCTAGCGTCTACAGACCCCCGAGCAGTGTCAGTGATAAATTTTAGCAGCAACCACAGCACGAACAGTTGTTATACTGTACTCTCACAAGGCCAGGAAGGGAAGGCAAGGTTGAGAGGCTTGCGATTCAACAGATCTTGTTGAGCTGCGCCCGGAGGATTCTTCTCGCTGTGCTATGCAATTGGCAAATGACAAACGCAGGCTTAATCTTTGACACGACGCCGCAGGGGGCACAAGCTTGAATCAATGCATTCAATCTGCGGCACGAGTACAAAGTTCAGGCGAAGCTTCCAGTCATGGGGACGTGAGCGAACGGGGCAGACGGTCTGGTACGCAGAAGGGTTGACTTTGGTCCAGAGTGTGTACTTAAGAGACATGTCCGTAATGTCCTAACACCGTTACTGCTGAGCCAGTAGGATGACTTCCTGTTTTGGAGGACCTTCTGTCGCCTTTTTATAAAATGATTGGTAATAATGAGAATGGAATGAGATAATAACGAGATTAAATATTGAAATGAGAGCAGCGATTGCTGCAGTGTCGGCGTGCTTGATTCCGCAGCGCCTTTATCGCGAAGTTGTTGATGTTGATAGTGGACTCCAAGGGCCACTGGGCCTAAGGAACTTCAGATGGCTCTACTTGCAAGGCTTTGCACAGCGGCCCTTCTGGCCACGGCCGAGTATAAAGGTCTGAGTGTTGCAAGTTTTAGTAATGTGGCATAAAGTGGCATGTGTTATATCTAATATATACAATGTAGCCGTGGAAAAACTTCGTGGAAACCGACTTCATTCGTTCAGATGGTGCTCCCTCGTTCCACTCGCGCCACATCGTTATCGGCATTAAAGGGTTGTACCTTTCGAGCTTCAGTTCTTCCAGGACCGAGCTTCAGAACACAGAACCTTCCTTGGGAGATTCGACACCACCGACATTTTATCACCGTTGGCTGACTCTCGCGAACGACTACCCATTCTACAAAGCCTAACGACTGTGCCGCGCATAAGCATTGCTGACACTGTTCGATGCATTGAGCGGGTAATAGCGTTTAGATAGGACCATTCGCAGGATGAAAATACGATGGAATGTCGATGACAACGCTCTCACGCCACTGGTATCTCATACGATTCCTATCAACCACTACCCTGTGGAGCACAGTGAAAAATAAACCTTCTGCGATTCAGACGGAAATGACATACCGAACGTGGATTTCATCGCACCATTTTACTCCATTTCAGACACGATTAGTGAGTCTTTAGAAGCCGCGAGCCCCGAGGCAATTTGGGCGAAGTTGCATTCGCAGCGAACAGCGAGTGTTGATGTATCTGCGAACGCGTGAGGGAACGATGCAGGCGAAATGTCTGTAGCGCAATAAATAGCGCCGGTAATGGTGTATGAACAGAGGTTCTTTCGCTGTATTTTTAGCGTGCTTCGTCGCTGCGAGAACAAATGGTCTTTAAAAGAGGCCACGCACCGTTAGTGGCTATTACTGCAAACGATAATTTATTGGGAGGTTTCGACTGAGGTTCAGAAGAGGACTACGACGGTATTCGGTGGATACCGTCGAATGTCAGAATACTGGTTCCGTTTGCACAATTCATCTTGTCGCTCATATTCGAAACGGTGATTGCGCGTTCTGGGCTTCTTGTTTTTTTTTTTTTTTCTGCGGGTGTACTGACGTTGCCTGGGCCAGATGAGGCCAGGAACGGCTGGCAGTTCGCGACATAACGACTACCATCACAAATACCACCTGGGTTTCTCATTTTTCTTATTCTCAGCGTGTTGTGCCTACTACCTCTGACTGCTGTTTATTTTATTTTAATTTCTGCAAGAAGCAAAGTGAAATGTTTAGTAGGGTGCACTAAGGGCTATCAGCAGTGCATCGAGTTGGCATTTGCTCAATTCAGTTTTCCTCGTATACACGGGGCCTGTGTGACAGCAAAGGTAGTTTGCAGGTTCAAAATAGAATAACATACTACAAATGTACTAAAGTAGCGCATGCATGTTCAGCCGAACCATGGACTATCCTGCAACCGGTCTCCCAATATTTCTTTATTTATTATTATTACTAATATATATATGTATATATATAGCAGAGAACGAAGAGTGAGTGCTAAGGGCACTTTAAAATCTCTTTCCGGCAATCAGCGGTTAGAAGATACTACCGTGCATCGAATGTAATTGCGTTTCCCGTGCGAAAATCCTACACACAAAGTAAAAAAGTGCTCACTATAGAAGTGAGAAGATAATGAACGTGAAACCTTCTTTCATTAAAAGTGGATATCCTTAAAAAGAGAAAGAAGGGTAAAGGGAAGAAAGATAAGCTGCACGATAAAAGATGTAAAAAAAAAAAAAAAGCGGGAGAACGTACGAGCGGAAGGTCCTGCCCGACGCCATTATCATGGCTCAATGTCACTGTGGCTGCCTCACCCCAGGGTAAAGGAGTAATTTGCTTACGACAATAGATGTTTACGGTGGTGCTCTATCAAGTTGTGCGTACACCGAGTCGACGCTAAATGAAACGCTAGACCCTGTCGTGCCACCGAGACAAATATTTGTTGCGACGAAAGGTAGCTAGCTGTTCCTGTTCGCGGAGCGATAACGAAAACTTCGACCTTTGGACTTTCCTTGAATGGTGGTTTTCCTTTCTTTTTGTCAACTAGCGCCTGCGAGGAATAATGTAGCTTTTGTATCTGGCGACCAGTGAAATGGTGATACGGTGAACACCTGTTCTATACCTGGGAGATATAATATACATCTTTTAATGTAGATAAAGTATGGGCGCTCATGTGGGTCGTGTATGGAAGAACATTCAAAAACTGTTAAGATAGTCAACTCTGATACGATAAACTTCAGATTTTTCTCTGGACTCGCTAGTTCTTCTTCAACGCCTAAAGTTGTGCTACACTCATGTATTACCATAAAAAATTTTCCTAACCAATCGAACTATTTCTACCGTGCAAAGTCTAGAGCACTGAACTGTAGCCAATCGAGAAACCAAGGGAAGGTATCATTATTATTATTAAGGTATTATCTGTATCTGAATGATAGGCACATCCTCGGAAGGCCAACGGTCACAAGCTATGTGTACCGTCGGACAGTGGAGCTCCGACTGTGGAGCTTTACAGGAATGGGCAGCTTTGATCCGCAGCTAATAGTATTACCTCAAGCAGGGCGACAAGGGGACGCATTATGATATCGCAAAACATAAAAACTGCATATAGGTAGAACATGAGCAAGCGCAATTTGCAACGCCGTGTATTCTGCATTTAATGCAGCATCTGCACAACCAACACAGCAATGAGAAGAAGGGGAAAAAAAAAAGTCGTGACAGATATGTAAAAAAAATATGGTTTATCTATTTGTTAACCTAATGTTTCACACCTGCTCACTCTTCTGTTTTTCCCTTTCCCGCCTGCTTATGACGCTTCCCCTATATATCTGCCATCGTCCAAATTATTCTTTTCGCAGCTGTCACCGAGTCCCCGATCTCAATGATCCCGTGTAATTCCAATACCCCTAAGTAAGTGTTTCAATCGATGGCTTTGATAGCGCACTTGTTATACCATTCTAGACGTTTGGAAATATAGTTTCAATGACAACTGGAATCAAAGCTGAGAAAAATTCCCTTTATCAGGGCATTAGATCACGAAGAGATCTCACGAAATTATCTCCCACTGCATGCTATTCCAAGCACGAGTTCCAGCCAATGTCCCAGCACGAGTCACGTGGGCAGAGGCCCGAAGGATGGTCTACCATCAAGGGAACTACCTATGTCAGCAGAAAATTAGTTTCCAAGTTGCATTTGTTGCATTCACAGTCGCTCGCGAACGGTTTGGAGCCGGATGCGAAATGAACCGACGGAAAGAAGGATTGTTAGGGACAAACCCTCGCGAGGCAATCGAAAGAAAACATGGGACTGGAAGGAAAACTTTTCCGTACGCGGACGATTAAGCCTTGGTAAACGTCCCTTCGTAGACAGTGTTGCAAGCAGTCGAGCCCCGGAGGATCGGAATTGTGCGCGAGGGCACCATTCGTTATCCGAGGTGGCGTGCGCAGGTTCTCCCACCGGAGGAAAACGCGATGCACATGCGCAGTTAATGGACTAATTAACGGGACCTGCCAGCCCGTTTGACTAATATTCCTCGCTGGAGGTGTTGCTTCCCCCACGTATTGCACTTGAAGCGTCCGCCGCATTTAATGGGAAGCCGTAAATCCGGGCGTGCGATGGTTTTTAGTGGTCGCATATTTTGCGTGCGAAGGCAATGGCTCAAAAATTGGTGGGAGGTTCTGATTCAGAGAGCACTGAGACGCGTTTGGACGGGCCGGAGCAACCAGAAATGAGCAGCTCCGGGTACGAAGTAAAAGCAAAGGTGCAAGTAGCAAAATAGTAAGCCACGAACCTTGGGCCACCTCGGGGCATGAATTGCAGGGTCTTCGCCTCTTGAGGTACTGGCTCGCTACAACCGGACAGCTAGCATAGCTTTCATTTCATCCCTACCATCCTCGCATCCCGTAGCGTATGTTATTCCCGCAAAAATGGGGCAGTGGCCTGTCTCGCTGGCTGATAATAGCCCCATGTAATAACCATCTCGCATCTGTGTGTTTGCGTGCCTTAGCTAACTCAAGCACAACTTCGCTTTGTTCACTTCCATTCCGAGTTCTAACCTGTTGCACTGTGAGCACAAGCTCTTAAACGTCAAGCAGCAGGCAAGGAAAAGTTGTTGCACAATACGACATGGAAAATGAATGACAAGAGCCTTTCCAGGAATGGGCACTGTAGTGACTCTAGGCACGAATTCAAGCACTTCACTTACCTGCCGTTCGACAGGAAGCATTGAAGGAATCCATCGCTGAACGCCAGTGATGTTAACAACTTAACAACTCGCCACACATTGCGCACAACGGCATCCATTCGGCTCAGCTTCAACCGAGTTCTCTGCAGTCGAACCAGTTCACGCACACAGACAACAAGCACAAAGGGGAAAGTTCGGAAGTCAGTATGCTACTGAATGAACACGCCGCATGCACCATATCCTTTTCGCGACTATCACTTCTTATCAGCCCTAGCTCGGCGTGGCGTTTCTTCACGGTCTCTTTTTTTGAGTGACATAATATTTCTTATCGCTGATTGACGAACAGCGATACGTGGACGGAACTGAAGAGTACGGCGCAAAAGGTCCTGAATATCGCCAAAGAAACTCACGAATGTATGCCACAGGGACTCCAGACCAGACCCTTTCGATTGCGTCAAACGCAGACATATGCATCCACATACGTACGCGTAAACTTTTATATAGCGCACCTATCGATGTATGTCGAGCACGTTGCCCATTGTAGCTGGTTAACCGAAAGTTGCTGACGGGTAGGCACTCGGTGAGAGTCATGCACTTTTTTTTTATTTGACTATTTATCGAACTCTAAAATGCGCCTATGCATACAACTCTACATTTACACCCCCTGTGAACCAGCTCTTATTTTATTATTTATTTATTTTTCTGGGACAGTCGTGACGTTGCCCGCCACTGTCGAAACCACCAACGGCTAGCAGTCAGCGACATAACGACAACAGCCTCCACAGTTGCGTACTTTATGAAGAGTGCATTTTTCAGATAGCGTCCATTTTTTCGAAGTGCGCGTTACAGAAGGTAAAAAAAGGTGCTTCTTGTACGTCTTCAAAGAATAAATAGTGTTTAAGTTCGCGTCCACTGCGAACTGCAAGACACCCCGTGTCGGCGTGCGCGTTGCTTGGACAGTTGTTGAGGGCACTCTATATGTCTTTTTCTAAGTAACGGAACAAGTTTCTTTTCTTCGCACAAATTCGCTCTGATGAAAAGAAAGCAGAGAGCACACAGTCCGAGGAGAAATAAATTACAGGCTGCGTACTGACCACCTGTCTTGGAGGTCTGTTGAGAAGAGGACATCGATTTCCAGCCTGTGTCCCTTTGTTGATTTCCTTGGGCCAAAAAGGAACAAAGCGCGGTCTCTTCCAAGGGAGGGAAGCTCAGAGAAAATGGACCTCTATCTTTTGAGCGCCAGGACAAGCAGAAAAAAAAAAGGAAAGAAGAAAGTAGTCAAGAGTATGGCGTTATAGCCGCCGTCTCTGTTGTCCTTGCAGCTTATTTTGAACTTCACACATGTAGCTGAATTCTAGTTTCTACGTTTTCTCCTCCTCCTGTAGACATTTTAGTCGCTCGTGATCTCTTTTTTCTTTTAATTTTGTGCCGTTTGTTTTTCGCGCCTTGTAGCAGACGTGGTCAGGCTGAAAATCCAGCAAGAGTAAAATGGAAGTACTAAGCTAGAGACAGAAGCAGAGAGAGAGAGAGGTGGAAAACGAGAGGAAGGTTCATAGTGACGCAGCCCAGGCAAAACAAAAAAGAAAAAATAAGGAAAAGAAAGTTGGAGGCAACGTCGTTTTTCTTCTTCNTTTTTTTTTTTTTTGTCACTTCATACAAACGCAGAAAACGCCTTTGCGTGATACAATCGTTTCCTGCCTTGTTATCGTATTTTTATTTCTATTTCTTTTTCTTCTACGAAGGACACGGCATTAATTCTGAAGTGCATGAAGTCTCCGACTGGACGTTTGGAGGGATGCAATAAGAAAAACACTCGTAACGTTGTTCAGAGCCGCCTTTTTGCTTTACAGATTCGGCGGGCTCGCAAGTAAACACTACGATAGGCAACAAGACGAGAGTGAGCTTTGTGGTGCCATGTTATCTTCACAGTTCTCCTGGAACCGGAAGGTAAACAAGCATGTAACGCCGCTGGTCTTTCTGCGTCAAAGCTTGGAGTCGGAGAATGCTGTACCACTTTTTCTGGACAAGGGGCACAATGTTGCGAAACTTAAGTAAGAGCTAGCTATGCGTATAGTGAAAATATTAGCGCCTGCTGAGTATTTGAATACAGCGGAAAATGTGGGAAAGTTTTATGAAATTCTGGCAATATGCACTGAGTCCTGCTCGACGAATATTCAAACGGGAAGGTTGCTTTATCTGCAGCCGTGGTTCGCGTGTACTCCTTTGATAGCTATACGTGGAAATGCACGCTAGAACGTGTACAGATCGCTCACACTTTTACCTTCTGCATCAATTGTGCGTAGTGTGACATAACGCAAAACGTCTCTTCCGCACCGTCAGCCCCTCACACAAACATAAACCTTTATACATATCCCACGAGACAGAGAGACCGAATATAATACCGAAGACCGAAGAATAAGACCGAAGAATATAATAAAAAAATGGAACAGAACTGGCCACTGTTCTTTCTTCTCTTTCTTTTGTGGGCTGAGGATTCTCCAAAAGCTCCAACAACTGAAACTTTTTTGTGCAAAATATACGG
Source organism: Ornithodoros moubata (assembly GCA_029532675.1). Taxonomy (NCBI): domain Eukaryota; kingdom Metazoa; phylum Arthropoda; class Arachnida; order Ixodida; family Argasidae; genus Ornithodoros; species Ornithodoros moubata. Next base: position 13,105 of record JARGYV010096872.1, read on the forward strand.
ACCTTTGCAAGATAAATAAATATACCAACTCTATTTCAAGTCTTTTAAAATTATTTTTTGAAAAGGAATGCGCCAAGATTCTGGAAACTCTTCCTTCCATAACCACAGCCACCCATTACACGCACCCAACTGCGCTTATAAAGCCTTACCGGACCTCATTGGGCGCTAGGCAATGAACAGTAATCCCGCCTTTAGGCCGCTCCACGATCAGCGCAACGCCTGTCTTCTCCATAAAAAAGCATCAGCGTGTATCTTAGGACTCTGTCATGCTGCACTCAACCACATAAGCAAGAAAAGGAAGAGACAAAGAGCAGAATGGCCCGGAGCTAAGCGGCGGAAAAAGTGCCTGGGCTGCAGCCAGCCAGCCCTATCTGCTTTCCTTGTTATACCTGCAGAACGGGAGAAACAACGCAACAGCTTCCTGCTCATTCCTTTGTGGTACCGCTCATGAAAGAAGGAGGAAGAGGAAGAATCGATCCTCCCCAGCCTCCTCATGACGGCCACTTATTGCTATCTCCTTCATTTTCCTTTCTTTGCTGCCCCTTGCTATTTCGGCGATGGCTCTGCTCTCAGGTGTAAGAGGAGAGGAGCCAGTGATCGTTACAGAAATTGTTGATTTTATGTCCACTGATGTTTAGGCATAAGAATGAACGCCCTGCGCAACAGCACAACAAATGTGTGTAGGATATTTTGATGTTTGCTCATTTTCAGCCGCTGTTTCTTGCCCTGCTGCATATCGCGACGTTTTTTCGT
>JARGYV010096903.1:0-11090 GCA_029532675.1 Ornithodoros moubata
AAAAAAAAAACATACACAAAGCAAGAGGTTAAGTCTGAGACAAAGTAGGATTTGGACAGTAGTAGTGAAGTGCCATCATGTAGTTCATTGAAATGTCTTTCTTAAAATGCTCTTTGCCAAGGGAGACAAGCAGGCAAGAAGGGAACAAAAATGAATAAATTTTTTACAAAATTTCTGTTGCTGAGCTAGATAACTGGTTAACTATTTTGTGATGCCAGTAGAAGTTCTAAGCAGGTTACAGGACAGAGCATCCCTGAGGAGGATATGTTTTTGTTGATGATGGAAATGGTCAGTCAGACAAAGGTCAGCTTGCAATCCCTGATGAAAATAAATAGGGATGAGTGATTGACTGACAGGGAATATTCATATCCTGGGCCGACTTCACAGGAATTGTGCCAGCATATGCCTTAAACCGTAAGGGAGAAAACCCAGGAGAAACCACATACAGCGCAGCTGTCTGTGGGATTTGATCCCATGGCATCCTTATACAGCAGTGTTATCGATATCTCATGCATCACAGGTAGCATCACCACTAACACTAGTGAAAAAAAAAAATTTTGTTGTTTTCTGCTACTGTTGGTATGCCTTGCACCCTGCTTACTGTCTCAACTTCATTAGAAAAGTATTAATGTCTACATCATTGACTTCTGGTGCCTGAGACCTCTTACCTCTGCTGCCTGTATGTGATGTGCATTCAAGGTTTCTGTCACCAACAGTCCCAGAACTTTTCACTTTAGTGAGGGTCAACTGGAGTCCAACACAGATCATAGCCCATTTGCACAAAACTTGAGCATGTTACTCCTTCTCAATCTCTAGCTTTGGCACCTTTTTCTGCACACGAAGCGTGTGAGCGATCTGCGCAGTGCCAAAACTGGAGAATGAGAAGTTTTATACAAACTCGTGGTCAAATGATATTCTATGAGGACTTTGAATGGCCATCAGGATTGAACCTGTGAAAAACACAAGACTGAATGGTCCTGTCCTCAGTTTTCCTACGTGTGTGCTCCTGTTGGGAGCCAGAGTATCGTACTGGATGCCTCAACCGGGAATTCGAGCAGACGACGACCATGTCAGAAGTAGTACGAACATTGTTAGAAACATTGCAGGACCAGTGACTCAGTGCCAAGAGTCTTCAGTACATTTTACAAAACAAAAATGCATGCTCTCTTGCCTATCTTTGTATGACATTTTGAGGCACAATTTGAAAGGGATGTCAATAGTCATGTTTAATATTTCTTCTTAATCGTTACTAAATTAGGTTGGTTTTGCAAACGCAATTCTCGCTTTTTGTAAGCTCCTGCTCTGTCACTGTTTATTCATGTAGGCAACAAAGCATGTTCAGCACAGTGCAATCAATGGTCTGTGAACATTTAATGAGCCTGCTGCATGTGGTACCCATGTCACAGAAGGATTTTTTTTCTTAAAGGCAGAAGAACTTCCAGTTTTAATTGCTTTTGTGATCACAAAGTGACCCTTTGCAGGTTTGATTTTTATTTCCACCACAGTGCCCTCTTAATTGTGCTGCTTGATGATGTTGACTCATGGTAATATGCCCATGTGCAACAAAACGTTTTTCTTCACCTCACTGATTAGCTGCATAACAAATAAGTCATTCATCTAGTGCAAAGAACCATAAAATATGTATGGTACCCTGTTAATAGTGCCTTTCTCTGAAGGATATATAATTAAGGTTGGGAAGGATCCAACTTGCCTATACAGTTTGCTACTTGTTACTTTCGGACCTGCAGTGTATTTTTCTTTGTATCATTTGGTGTTCTGGTTTTGACAAAAACGAATCTGGATCGAAAAAGATGTAGCAGTTAAAATCATAGGTGCACTGCTAGAATATGCTGAAGCTCAAATTAGTTCATAAAGCTACTACACCACTATAGAATGCAGCCACTGAAAGGAAAGTTTCTCAGATTTTAATTTAATGACAGTCCACAAATTGCTTTTTTTTTTTAGTTGTTGTTTTTGTTTTTGCATAGAGCAGTCACGGTAAAGAATTGGCAGAGTGACACTGTGTTGCAAACCTGCCATGTTATCTGCATTTTTGGTTGGAATTCTCAAATGAAAAGAAAATTTAATGATGCAGATAAAGCATAGCCTTACCAATACAGAGTCTGTCCGAATATTCTGAGATATGCCACAACATGCTACACACTGAAAGTGCTGTGTATGTGATCCCAGTACAAAAGATTTATTGCCAACGGAGAGTTTGCATACAAACATTGTCAGCTATAGCAATGCACATGTAAGGTATGTCCAGTTCAGTTTTTCGTTATAGCTGGCTATGTAACATCTGAAACTACAACTCTGGGTACATCCCCTGTTTCGAGCTCTACGATTTAGTGCTTATCTATTATTCCATCACATGCCATTTTCTTGTTTTGTGCTACTTTCTGTTTTTTGCACATATCAGTTTTACTTCTATCAGCAGTTTGAGCTCAGTTTGCACTAGCATTGTGGTGTTTGGTCATTGATTGTGCTATGTTTGGGGGTAGATGGTATCTGTAGTGGATGCTTGTTTGAATACTTGACCTGAGGCGCGCATGGGATGGCATATTTGACACGTTACTATTCGGACACACCCGCTTTTTCACCCACTTTCAACCCTTGGTTTACAAATTCCCTAACTTTGTTATATGTATCAAGGAATGAGGAATGTTTTCATATATTTTCACTCTTTTTTAGATTTATCTTTTCAAGGAATCAATCTAAATGAAATGGGCTAATACATACAGTACACAATTTTTAGTAACATATGCTGAGCATTTAGACAGTTACTTGTAAAGGACTCCACGTGCTTCACTGGTATCCTGCTGCACAGTTTCAGCTCTTAAAAAAGAAAAACAAAAAATGGAGGGAAAATATCACTAATTGCCACTGCACCATATTTTCTATAGTGGGCTATACTGTATCACATTTTAACACTACTAGACTGTTAAGACAAGAACTCGGACAAGCTGGTAGACTGCTGAAAACTGTTGGTTACCAGGCGAATTGTCTGCTCCTTTGTAATATGTTTGTGAGCTAGTTCTCAACAAGTGCAAGATATTAGGGGCTTTTTGGGTAGAGAAGCCGTGGCCATAGATAGGCTGCTGTGTCTTCCTTCCCTGTTATTTTACTGCACTCCTCTCTCCCACACTTACATACAATATAGACCTCAGTTTATGAACAATGCTTCGAGTGACCATGGGTGTTCACAGATCGAAGGTTGACTGTCTGAGAGTATCCATTAGTACTTCTTCAAAGAGTTTGCTGAATATGCACCTGGCAGATCATAATGGGAGCTCTACTGAAGAGCTTTCTACCATTCTGAAAACTGTGCAAACATGTTAAAATATATATCTGCCCTTGCTCTTACCTGCATAGGGCCAATTTTGTATCTCCCTACACCAGCATAAGCCCTGTCCTTTGCATTTGTGCTGTCTTGCAATTGAAACATTTGCATTGCAAGTTGTTTCCAATTCATTGTTTTTGTACTCTCCACCGTGATAGCTCTCCCCTCCATTCTCATCCCCCCCCCCCCTTTTTTTTTTGCCTCAGTAGCAGTCTTGGCATGGCATATGTGCAACGCTTTTGTTTATTACAACTTCTACAGTGCATGTGACAACATGTGTTGACCATGGAAGTATTACACTTATACTGTGACTGACATGACTGTAAACATGCCTGTTCTGAATTTGTTCCGAATGCTGTGATTTTGCTGTTGCGTGTTGTTCACTCGTGTGTCCGTTTTTTTTATTATTATTATTTTTTTTTATGCATCCCTAATATATTTAGCATTGGCTTTTGTATTGTTTTTTTAAATTTATCGATTATTGTAATTTCTCCTGTTTGCAAGGACCTATTTAAATCTTGGTTATGAATCTGTTAGAATCTGTGTTTCTACTATGCACCAAGTTTGCTGAGTTAATGACATTATCAACTTTCTCTTTGTTCCAGATGTTAACCACTATTCAGGTGGAGGGTTTTAACAATGTCAATGTATGCATTTCATTCATACTGCTACTCTTTCTCTGCCACTTCTGCCTGAGCTGCATCTTTTACAGTAACATAGTGTACAGGAACTTCTGCATTTGAAGTGTCAAAATCATAGCAATTAGTGAAGCCTCTTTATTATATCCTAGTCACCACGTGTTATGATAAGGAAACTGTATATAAGATGCTTTATCTGTAGATAGTTTTCTTCTTTTTGCACTCTGCACCTTTAAGTTTTACTCGTCATTATTTAATAAGTGGCAAGCTAATTTGGGATAGCTTACCTTTTCTCGACCCTTTCCATAGATTTTTTTCACAAACAATCTATAGATGCTTGACACATGCTGTCATAAAACTGGTACATGAGACTTGGAAGGTGCCTACGCTATATGCCCAGTGTATATTTACTGGGTGACCAATATCTATTATTTGCTATTGAATTTCTTGTTTCTATTCCTTACACAAATTTGGGATTCCAAATATTTGTGCACAATTTGTCAAAAATCTCGAGAAGAGCAGCCTTTGCGTACAAATATAGATTTTTGCATGCTTCACTTGGGAGGCTACAAAACGTACAAGTATCACACACAAGAAATGTCCATAATAGAGATGCTGATCTACAGGTGAGAAGAACCATTTAACAGACAAAATGGGCTGCTTAGAGTGACTGCACAGTGAAGAAATTAAAAAATAAACATTCATTTTATGGAACCGTTAAAAAAAAAAAACACTCGTTCAGTCCCCCTCTTATATATGACAACTGACAAGTTTTACCTAAGTGTTTTAAATGAAATCCATGCCATGCTCTTAGAACAAGGATCCACTTTTGTGTGATGCAGTGTTTCTGCCTAGTCTGAATGGAACTGTCTTTTCCAGACTTGTGGTAACCCCCTTCTAATGTCATGTTGCTTCAAACGTCCATAATGCAGTTAAACACTTCATGTGTGCTCAGGTTAAACAGGACGTCGTGGTACCGATAAAATACTTCACCAGTGCATATGGACCAAACCAAAACTGACTAACCATGAAGAAAAATGACTATTGTCTTGAAGAATTTCCAAGCATATTGTCACAAAAGTTTTGATATAACTGTGCTCAAGCCCTTTTAGTTTAATGCCATTTTTTCACAATAGACATCTCTTCTCGTGATTTTTGCCAAGTGTGGTTCTAACTAATTTGTGGCTACAATTTATCTATTTTAGCTTTTCACAAAATTGGTAAGTTAAGAAATCTGTTTAAATTTTTTTAATTGGTCACCTAGTGAGCGCATGCTGTGCTACTAGGTGCCAGTACATTAGAGTAGCAAGTCTGTGGTGACCTGTTCTCCAGAGAAAACCTGTTAGAGAAAGCAACAGTTATAATATATACCATAATTGTTTGTTCAGGTAGTGGCATACGTAATTCATTTTGAGGATGGGGCTAAAGAGTATGAATACATACCACTCAAAAGTATGGTTCTTACTTATTAACTTAGTTTTTAGCCTTGAGTTTGTTTCTCACCAGAGACTGTCTGTTAGACTCTCTGTTAGCTATTAGAGTTTTTTGTTTTGAATTTTTATGTCAGGGTGTGTAATACTGACCTCCTGTTGTGTAGACATTTATGCTGTTTGCTGCTTCTTTTCTAGCTTTTGTTTTGTGTCCTTGCATATATGTTTGTCTTAGTGTTTGCTACAAAGTTTTTGAGGGGCATCACTTTTTTTGGCACTGCAGAGAATGGAACGAAGGGAAAAGTTTGAGGCTGCCATACGTGAACGTGAAATCAGGAGGATGGAAACTCAGCAGAGGTAAGCTTATTTTTCTAGTCTATACAAGATGTATACAATACAATATATATATATGTGAATGTGTTAATCAGCTGTGTTTTTCCCCATATAGTATGTCATATAATGTCATACCTGTCTATTTGTTTTTTGTTCTCTCTTACTCACTAATAGATGCATCTTTCTGGAGCCACTTGCTTAAGGCCAGGCTCCTTTATTAAAAAGAGCTAATCATGAGTACTTTGCTTCTATTTATTGAGATACTTTGGATTCTCTTGGCTTCTATCTTTTTCGTTTCATCTACCCCCATGTTATTGAGTGCTAGCCACCAGATTCATGTTATGTATTAGATCAACTATTCTATATAATTGTAGCATATCATGACCTTTGTGATCATTGTGTTACGAAGTTCAAAATTATCACACTGTGAGAGAGAAGAAGAAAAAAATTGAAAAAGTAAGATATTTTTATCTGAGGTCATGATGTAAATGGCATTAAGGATCTATCAGTTTTTGTTTCAATTATTTGCACTTCTAAATTCATGCCATGCTTCATTCCCATGCTTGCTGGATGTTGTTTCCGGCTTCAGAACTTGCTTTTATGTTACTGCACTTGCTTAACTTGATATTTCCAGCGGCCAAGCAGAATTCAACCCAATAGTAGTGTCTAAGTAGTAACAGCAACACCAGGTAAAATGTAATTAATTAGGAGTAACTATTGGGTAAATGGAAATATGTGGTAAATATGTGGAAAAAAATGTGGTACTCTACATTGGTTGCTTCTGATTAAGTGTAGCTGTGGCAGAGCATCACAGATGGGCGTGCTTATTGTTGGCAATGAAAAAGGCTATTTGGGCTATGGGTACGTGACTTCTGGGAACGTGGAGCTACAGCTGATAATGGGGTTTTGTTCACAATCAGCAGTGTTTCAGTATTATGGATGATTGACTTGATGGACGATTTGTGAAGGACAAAAGGGTACAGTACACATAACGAGGGATGACTATACATGTTAGCGACTGCTTTCTTATTCTTTTGATGTGTTTGGCTCATATTTAAGTACGGTACATGTGTTGTTGCTACCTCTTCTTTTTAACTTTGTTGTGTGCTTTTTTGGTCTAGGTGGTCTCGAAGAGAAGAAGCTGAATTTTACCGTGCCATTTCGTGCTATGGTGTGGATTTTGATCGTGTGTCACGGAGCTTTGTATGGGATGGTTTTCGTACTGTTGGGCGCTTGGAGCGTAAGCGGGATGATACCCTCACAGAGTACTTCAGGGCTTTCCGCGCCATGTGCCGCCGTGTCTGTGGAAGAAAGCTCACCGAGGAGGATGGTGAGTCTGCTCTTTTGTTAGCACACTTTTGGCACTTTTGAAGTTTTCTAAAGCTATACGGTTTCTTAGTTTCAATTTATTCTGAAGGGTAACTGTGTAACTGTGAAGTTATGACAGAAATATAATTACATAATCACTAATTACCATTACCGTAGCTCATCTAATATTTGTATAGTGCAACCCATGATGTAAGAGCATTGGATAAACAAATAGAACAGGTCAGGGACACCATGAAGAGATTGCTTATGCAGCGCGTCAAAGACCAGTACAGTGAGCTGATGCCTACTGTGGATATGTATTTCCTCTCTCTGTGTTGGAGGGCATAGTCATTGTATAAAGAATGAATAAACATTGATTCTCAAGTCCTCTGGTTGTTGGATTCTTCCAGATAACCTTCAGTATATCGTAGAGCCTATATCCGAAGAACGCGCAACGCGGTGCTTGCAACGGATAGAGTTGCTGAGCAAGATTCGTGAGGAGGTGCTGCCACACCGAGAGCTGGATGAGCGCTTGAAACTTTGCCAACCCTCTATGGACCTGCCAGAGTGGTGGGTTTGTGGAAAACATGACAAGGACTTGCTTGTGGGCGCTGCCAAGTTAGTACAGTTTCTCTTCGGTAGCATGATTCAGTAAGATTAGCAAGATTCAGTAAGAAAATGTCTGGACAAGCAAAAATGAGGAGAATAGAACCAGTCAAAAAAGCACTTTATTCAGGGTTAGACAGAAGAGCATGCATGGTCATCTGTCTCACCCTAACACATGCAATCAGTTCTTTAAAAAATTTGCTCATGCTATTAACTGCTCGCAAACATCGATGTTCATATTTTCTTTCCCCATCCCCAACCACTGGTCCGAAGTCCATGCTTCGTAGGGCTAGGCACACGTGCGATAGACAACATTTTCTTAATGTATGCATGACTTCTAATTCCAGTGTGAAAAATTGTTATGCTGAACAAACTACTTTTGAGCAGCGCAAAAATAGGAATCGAGAGAATTATTCGTGACAGTACCTTGTTTGATTTATGAGCAACGAGACCACAACCAATGCCTTCGACTTTCGTTGAACAACATTTAAGTTAAGCTCCTTCCCTGGACAGGATAAGCCACCTTAATTACCTTTAGAGATTATTAGAGGTAGAATAAGTGCCGCGGTGACAAAGCCCACTTCTTTACATTCGCCACTCTAGTTATCTGGAATTTTCATGTGAGTCTCGAAGGTGAAGTTCCAATAAACAAGACAAATTTTCAGATTCATATAAAAATTGTAAGGGCAGATGACTTCTAGGATGTCTGTTCTAGGACAATTTAATGACACATAATCGATTAACAAATTGGGAATGTTGGGCCACCACTGCCCATGCCTATAACATCTCCCACAATCAGATGTTTCGCACTTGATATAGAGGTAAACATTTGCCTAGTTTCACTTCGCACATGTTAGGTCCTCATTTTTGATCTTGCCAACAACGAAAGCACACATAAGAACACAAAGGAAGGAAGCTTCGCTGTTGTACGTATGCCGTACATTGCTTCTAACTTTTTGGAGTTGGTGGGTCTCCAAAATTTACTGATCTCAGACTTCATCTAAATCAATCCAAAGCTCCCTAGGAGTGGTCAGAATCTATTAGAAGCAGAAATTTACTTATATGAGATATTTGAGAAAGCCAGTGTTTTTAATTAATAGGAAAGTGTAAATGTTCTGGGTCAGAAATAACTATAATCTTCTGTAATCAGCCTTGAAGCATTTGTGGAGGTGTTCTATACTTGCCAGTAGATTATCATATGGCTTTTTTCTTGTGGTGAAAAGGGATTAGCAGTGTGGCATTTGCTTTACTGTAGTTTAGTCGTGTAGCAGTTCATGGTATATTAAAACTGGTTGTTCTAGGCATGGCTTGAGCAGGATGGACTATCATCTCCTCAATGACCCAGACTTGTCCTTCCGTGACATGGTGCATCTACAAGCGGTAACAAGACCACCCATACCGACCAGGAGCCAAATATCTGTACCAGGTGTTTACTCTTGCCATTTCCTTGTTCTTTCAATTATGCTTAGCAGAAGTGGATATGCAGTGATACTGAAATCTCATAAAAGTTCACAAGAGACTGGCTTGACTTGGGTAGCTTGGCCTGGCAATTGTAGTTCACTTTCAGCCCCTTTTACGATGGAAAGTGGTTCTATATTTTTCGGTAAAACTGCTCAGAGAATTGTCCCAAATCGTGAAGTGAAGTAGAACCTCTCGCTGCATTATGTCAAGGCTTCTCTATTATTGACACTGAAAAAATGTCAGTTTTCAATATGTGATAAACCAGTACGGCTTGGTCACTTTTTCTGTCTTGTTGCTTATGTTTTTCATTCTTCACATTTTGCGACATCCTTTTTCTCCCGTGTTCTGTATCAAACTGCACTTGGTATATAAGTCCTGACTGGTACGTGCAGTAGTTCGCTTCAGTAATGCAGTAAGTTTGGCATGTGAGTACAGAAGAGTGAGGAAATTCCTAGAATCATGTCAGGTTCGTCATGATGCGGACACATGCAATAATGAGAGGTTAGGTCTACGAGAATGCTGCTAAGGTTGAAAAGTACACACTTCGTAGTTCTTGGAATGTCCTGTGTTTCTCGTATTCGCTGATGATGATATCCATATCGGTTCTGAAACATCCAAAGCTTTTCTGTTTACTTGGGTTGTTGTGTGCGCAATATCAGTAAGTATAGACTACATCATATAGCCTAGCTTTTTGCCAGTTTTCATGCAGTACTATAATTAATTATGCTTTGTATAATGTTAGGGGGTAATATATGTGCAGGAGAAACGGCATTCCATTTATCTCAATCCTTTACGGAAGAAGACAAAGAAAGGCTCTTGAAAGATGTTCCTAACCAGATCAAGGAAGATACTGATGTTCCTCCTCCTCCTCCTCCTGCTGAGACACCCAGAACCGAGACTTCTGAGGCATCAGAAGATCTGGTAGCTGACCTACCTAAGGAACCTGTAGGAACAGTTTCGTCTGAAACTACTGAGGTAGACGCTGCAGAAGAGAGAATGGAAGAGGATACAACAGAAGTTGATGATGCAAAAGAAGTTCTTCAGAACAGTGAAGAGAGAATGCCGAATGAAAAAGAAATTAAACATGATAGCATCAAAGGGGTTGAAAATCCAGAAGTGTGTGAAACACCAGAAAACAGGATATGTGCTTTTGATGATGAACTACAAGAGTCCAAGCAGGAGTTGTTGACAGGTGACAATGCAGAAGCAAAAAAGGAAGCAACAAATTCTGATGCTGAAGGTGTGTTGTCTTTCTCTTTATCTGGTTTTAGTTATTGGTAGCGCTCACTTTTCTTTGTTGCATTCATCTAATAAGATATAGAAGGAATTGGATTTTGTTATTAGTGTAGATATATATTGAAATGTGTCCCCTCTATCTTTCATTCTGCTCTTGAAGGACTGGGTGACACTCATCCAACATTGAGTGAGGATCAAAGCAAGGAGACTTTGACTCTGGAAATTGGGGAGAAAAACAACACTTCTTCAGACACACATTTGGCAAAGCCAGATTCTTCTGAAGTCAAGGATGTTTCCCATCAGCCAGGCAGTGACATTGATGGTAGCAAGACTGACACAGAGAAAACAGAGCAGGATTCTAGAGATCTGCTGACTGCTGTAGGAAAGTCTCCCAAAAGTCTGGCGCTATCAGGTGCACAGGCGGAAGAATCTCAGGTGAGGCAGTGCTGTGGTATCGCCAAACATGATTGCCTTCATTGGTGGGCCTCTTATCTACCTGATCTTCATTCAGCGTATCACTTGAAGCATAAGTGTGTGCTGTGCCAGTTTCAGAAATACCTGTGTGTTTAATTGTGCAGGAAGCAGGTTCCCAGCAGGATGAGGCACTGAGCCAAGAGAGTTTCCTACTAGACGGAGAGGGCAATGTGGATACTCAGGTCTTACCACCTGGCCCATACCTGCCTCATTTTAATAGGAACCCAGCACGGTGGCCAAAGGTTGGCGACTTTTTTGTAA
>JARGYV010096905.1:0-14848 GCA_029532675.1 Ornithodoros moubata
TGCCCGGCCGTTCAGCCTGTCTTCAATCCTCGGGCCCTGGGACAATCCATCAAAGCACAGAACAGCTCTGCGTTCTGTTGCCAACTTTGTGCGATATGCTGCCCAGCTAGATATTTTATGACCTATGCGTTGCTTCAGTGTGTTGGAGCCAGCTCAGGAATGAGCTGCGTTCCTGGCTACCATTGACGTATTATCTCCCCCATCTCCCCCGCCCCCAATCGTCGCTTCTAGACCCACCTGATCGCGTTTCCCTTCTTCATCCGTCAGCATCCTCATATGTTTGCACATCTCATCGCCAATCCACCTGCAATGGGGTAGCGCCCGCGTTCAACGCGGAAAATTCCCCATAACATCTTCATGATTTTTCTTCGTTCGTTCGTTCGTTCGTTAGTGCTCTTTAGAGGTATGTATATTTTGTTTATGCTAGCGGTAATATCCCCTCTCTCGACATTTAACCGCTGATTCCTGGACATGTATGGCTCAAACCTTCCGAAGGACGCAAATGTCCGAATTAGACATGACCATACAACTACCGAAAAACGTCCGGCGAATCTCTCCTATTGAAGTAAGTTCCGAGAGCGCCGCAGCCCATCTGTGATTAAGCCAGGAGAAATCTAATTCACTCTTCGCATTCTTGAATTCTTCAGCTGAGCCAGTCCTTCAGAACAAATAATTAGTTCTCAACATTCACAAAAAGAAAAGAAAGAAAGAGAAAAGAAAAAGAAGAAGGTCGTTTAACGGTTCTCTTACCCATCTCTACTAACTGACGCATATCGGCAGAACCTTTTACTCTAAAAAATAAATCAATAATAATAATAATGTTGGATGATGGTGATTCGACGAGATCCTTCGGCAGAGTCATATTCCTAAAACTTGGTATGACGTTTGCGCATTAAAGTCGTGTAAGTTCTTTGAGAAGATTAGCCGAAACGTGACAGTGACTATTACAAGCACATATTTCGTCTGAGATGCGATTGATCACCACTGTAGAAAGGCTGAAGTGATTCCGCTTTAAACGTTGCCGAAGACTGTTGGCGTGGCCTTCGTTCTTCATTCCATAGCTGCTTTCGCAAAGTACATTAATACAAATGAGAGCTGTCAATTCGTTTCGGGTGCTCTCAGCAGATAATTCCGCTCGCCTTTAGGCAGCGGATGATTAACGACGGAAAACTGACACTTTTTTTTTCTTCTTCTTGTTCTTTTCGTGTGGTGTCACGTACCACGGCTTCCCACACAAACATGCGATTACTGAAGAATGGTCTTCTGTCCTTGTTGGTAGAGAATGCTTTTGAAGAAATCTGTGATGCACTCAGTGATCAATTGCATTAGAAGAGCAGTTAGGACGCCTCGAGGACGCGAGACATTACGAAAAGTTGATCGACAGTATAAGCTTCTTCTTCTCGTTCCAGGCCTTAAAAGGGGGGGAAAAGAGAACGAAAGAAGGAAATGAAAAGATATAGTGCTATGGTCTATTTTAACTAATTTATTCATCGTATTCATCACAATCAAGCAGTCGTGTTTTGGAAACAGGACAGTGAAGGCAGGATGACTAGAAGTAACATTTGGTTTGGTTTCGAGTTAAAAATAAAAATAGAGAGTGTGGTCCTCTTTTCTGGGAAACCGGCAACTCCAATGCTCTTATGTGCAGCAGAAACTACCGTCTTTTAGCAATGCTTATGGGATTTTTGAGAATGTTATTTCATTTAGTGTAACGAACGACGAATTTCATGGCGAAGTAGAGAAAGTCTAACCTTCTGTATAGCCTACAAAGGATTCCCTGTACATAATGTTAAGGAGTACGTGCAAGGTCCTCCGCAATGTTACACCTGCTAAAGGTTTGGCCATTTAGCTCATAATTGTGGGTGGCCCCAGCGGTGCTAATTTCGCTCGTAAGCTCACAATTTGAAAGACGACGGCAATCCAAGCGTGCAAACTGCGGAGGGCTACATGATGGTAGCTCGTTCACAATGTCTTTCCCAACGTTCCGCAATGAGGAGATTTCGGACCACGGTGCTGAGCGCAGATCAGCATATTGAAAGCGCTCCACATCGGCTGACACTGAGTGTGGTGTGCAAAGTTAACGACTGACTTGCGACACCGCCTTCGCGTCACAGTCTCATCCTGCTCGACACTGCGAAAGACAAAGCTGTCCCCTAACTGGTAGTCCTCGAGAAACGGACTACAACCGATGTCACTCCCCGTGGTACTGAGGCTCAAGCCTCAACGTATCGTATTCTAATATTGTAAGGAAGCAGTGCAAACAACAAGAACAACGACATTAAGAAAGTGAGGTGGTTCCCCATTTTAGGCGTGGCACATCCCTCATTCCGCAGAAGAGTAGGATGAGGGGAGACTATGGCACATAGGCACGCACGCACACATACCCTCGTGACAGAGGGAAAAGCGAAAAGTGACTGCGATGACCTGCTGTCACCGGCACAGTACAAAGTGCACAATGAATATCAGACAGCAGGCGTGTACACACACCCTACAGGCGATTAATTAGTCCCGTACATGTGACGAACTTCAGGACGAGCGTGGTACGTCGATGGGATTACTCATTGTGATTGTTATCGCTTTCCCAGCACTGTTACATCCACCGCAATTACATCACTCTTGCATTCTCTTCTCAGTCGAAAAAGACAGCCCTTAAAAATCGACTCCAATTATAATCCACTATATATCACCCACCATTCAACCTCACGGAGGAAAACGAGAGATAATCTCGTAGGCGAAACAATCTAAAGCCTGCACGTTGACTGGGTCAGCATGGCTTTGTTTTGCCAACGAGGAATCGCAATATCCGGTTACGTCGGTACAGCGTCTGGTCATCTTCACGTGGTTTCAATTCGAAGAATTCTTATGCGTTCATGACATAAAGCACTGATAAATTTCGCCAATCTATCAGTCTCGGGCTATTCGGTTGAATGAAATTGTGAACAGAGCCCTCAAGGGCTACATTGTACGGGCAATTCTTAAGGGAAGAAGCCTGAAAGGAGCAGTTTCGGATTACCTTGGTGATTACCTTGGTGTTTACCGTGCTGCTCCATACATTCGGAATAATCTCCGGCAGTGCTTTCTCTATATATGGACGGAAACAACCAACAAAGCTAAACATTCCGGGGATGCTTCTGTCCCGTTCGACGCAAACCGTGATTCAGCGATACAAAACCTGCGTCGCAGGGTGCTCCAATAACAGAATGAAGCCAAGAGGTGCTTTGACAACAAACGTGAAGCCCGCCCGGATAACTTGAAACCAAGAGATTACGCGCGAGTCAAGTATGCGAGGCATTTATGCAATGTCGGTAGAAGTTTTAATACGGCAGGAAGATTATCGCACACTGTGGGCATTGTCGCACACGGTGCCTTCTTGATGAATGACATCAAGCTTTGGAACGGAATTCAACAGTCGATTTCCGGAATCCACGGAAATTACGCTTTCAGCAAAACCGAGCGGAAGTGGTCAACGATCCACCTTTAGAATCCGCAGCAACACAATCTCCACGAAACACTTCATGATGCATTTCCTCCTATCGCCCAATTCCGAAATGGACATCAGATTGAGCCAGCAGCGTCCCATGCACAAACAGCAGATTGGCAAACTCAGTCACCACCTGTGTCATCCTCAGCGCCACGTCGAGAATAGGAAAAGGAGGCAACCTCAGTGAATCAGGATTATGTTCTGTATTTACTCAGGACAAGCAGTAAATTCGTCGCCACGGGGGGCAGTGGGTGACTTTGTTTTGAGGGGAGAAATGTAGTGCAGTAGCGATTTGTAAAGAATAATCTCATCGCCACATGTACTTAAACGCCAGGAGAGTAAATATATATTAGCTCTGCGAAAGCAGGTCATTAGTAGTCGACATTACACTCTGAGTTGTATTAGTGAGTCCTCTATTCTCAACTTTGCTTCACTGTCACATCCCGGTGGCCCAACATGACCTCATTCCATCTTCTTAGCACCTTCCTACCGAATCATTTTCCTCCCATCTTTACTCGTTCAGTGACGCCATCATTTTCTGGTCTGACTCTGAACTTATCTCGTTCGTGTCGTCGGCTGTCCATTTCCGACTCAAGAAATATGTGCCCCCGTAACTATAAATTGACGGTGACTGTTCTTGCTGACATCCCAGGTCGCCATCATAGATACCTATGTGCGTCTTTGCGCCTCGTTCGGGGCACTCGAACATTCGCTCACGATAAAGTCGGAGATCGATCTGATCACAGCCTAGGAAGTGAAAAATATCCGTTCGCGCATGCATATTCACAGACACAGCAAAAGCATTAAAATTTCATAGTGCCCTCTGTCACAATATAGGTGACTTGTCAAAAGACTACTGTGAACTCCGCCTTTACATACTATATGCTGAACATACTTTCTTTTTTTTTTCTCATTTTTGTGCTTCGATTTGTTTAATTTCCTTTGCTTGTGCTTGGTAGCAATCCCGAATGCGTGAGCACGTTCCGTTCCTTCTTGGCGATAAGGCGTTTTAACCCACAAATATCGACTGCAGTGATATAGTGCCCGTCGCCAGCGGGCAAAAATCAGAATACCAGATAGCGCACCGGAAAATTACGAAACGGTTTGTGCAGTGCAACAGGCAAAAAAAGAAAAAAAAAAAGTGGTAAGATGGCTATTTTACGCATTGCAGCCGGTCTCAAGTTCAGTGCATACCGTTCAGCACTGCTGCTGTTTATGCAGATCAAGCGCTTTTCTGTTGCTTTTAACGCAGAACCCGTACCTTGCTGTCGACGCTTGCTGTCGACGTGCCTTGCTGTCGACGCGTCCTTGGTAAAGTTCTTGGCTCCTCGAAACTCTGTGCCACATATGGTTGCTTTTTGACTGTTGCATATAACGTGTTTCTGGCACAGACGGTTCTTTGTCAAGTGATTTCTCACAGACGTCATCGAATGTGTCCTTGTCCAGCTTCAACACTCGCAGCACACTCTTAATCACATTTCACGTCCCTCGACGAGGGCCTCCTGCTGAGCTGCATCTATAAAGCGGAAAGTGCCAAAAGCAAACGTTTTTCCTAGTTCTTCGGGGACCACTCAACATCGACTATGAACTTCCCATTTCTTACTGTCAAATATAAACTTACTGGACTTACTATACGGTATGATACGCATTTTTGAAAGTAGGTCAAAACAGTTTGTATACGTCTTTCTGCCTTAACGGAATTTACTATGAGCAATATCTGAAAACGAGATAGTCGTCGATAGTCGTCTAACTCGGCATGCTGCTGGTAGGCGTTGTTCATCCTTGTCGCAAGGTTGCTGTCTCTCGTACGATGATAACATGACTCGTTGGAATGGCAGTGGTGAACTTTGTTTTATTATGGCGTACCTTCACATTTTACAGCATGACACAGGGCGCCGCAGTGGAAGGAAGAGAAGAAGGTTGTGCAGCGTCGCTGATATTTTGGGAGAAGAAGCATGGGCATGACGGACGACACAAGAAATGTCTTAAACACAGAAAATACTTAGCGAAACCGAACACACTTATGAACCGAAAAGGTACATTAAATCAGGAAGTTTCCACCGGGGAAAAGAGAAATTTAGGAAACATGTCTGTTGGTTGGTTGGTTAGTTCTTATTAACAATAACAGGGAAAAGTTGATAGCATTTCTTTCATTCCTCCTGTACTGGAGATTTCTGCCCTTTTCTAGCTCCTATTTTATACTGATAAAAATTCGGCCCCGCTTTTGGCGTCGCTATTGTGTGCCATCGGAGCGCTCCGATTGTCACGAACGCATCGCGTATCTTCATGTTATGTAATGCACATTCTGCTTCTAAAGATTGTCATTTCGACCGCAACAAAACCGTTAATCTTTACTAACACGTGATATGCCAAAATGTTGTGGCAGATGAAATGAAGGCCTGAATGTGACTTTTTCTGCTGCCAACAGATTAACTTGTATAGCCCGCTTTAATTCATTCAAAAAGCTGTATCAGTAACAACAACCTCATTTGGTTATCCGCGCCCTCTCCTTCTCCCTCCCTCCATGCGTCGTCACTCAATCCTCTGACCCCGGAGGTCAGTCGCACCAGTGGCTGGACGTCGCGAGATCGCGCAGCAAGGAGAAGTCTCATTTACAACGCCTCTATCTGTAGGTGTTTAGCATGAGATGAAGAAAAGTTAACGGGTTTATAAGGGGTTTAGTTTTTGTTTCATTTTTGTTTGTACCCAATTTATAAGGATAGTTTGTGCGCGTTACAATGTTCGAGGATGATGCATGATGCTACAATGCATGCATCTCCGGAAAGAAGCGTCGTGTGTACATCATAGAGCTCCACGTGGCAGTGCGCGAAAGTGAAAATGGTTTCAGGCTCCTGGCCGTTACTGCTACTATTACTACTACCATAGTTCATGAAAATGAGGAAGCATGTTTGACCGCGGATGATGTGGTACTCTATCCCATTGTACGAATCTTGAGGTATGATATGAAGATGAAATGTGTATGAATACAAATATCAAGCAAATGCAACAAAGACCACCACCACACGTACACGCCTACATATTGGGCTATAGTTGGGTCAGGAGCTGCGTTTGAGGAAGGAAGCCCAGGAGGTATCGAATCCGAGTTGGACTTTGATTGTCCAAAGGCCAAGTAATGTAGGCAAATTGAACGGGCGAGAGTCTAAGATGTCCAAGAAAGTCTAAGCGCCGCGATACGTGATGAGTCAGCCCCCACTATGTCCCGCCGCCGCTGACTGCGCACAATCGAAAGATGGCTGCTGTGGCGGCAGAAGCTGTGTGGCAAATCCTTTCTTACACGAGGCAAGGCAATTGAAACTTATGAATTTGGTACACAAAATATATGATATATACTCAGACGAAGGTCTAGCTTTGTATATGATTCACTAATAGCAAAGAGACGAATCGGATGTATCAACAGGAAAAGTTCAAGGTCGGGCAGCTGATTGCGCAAGCCTGGCGCGTTCGACTGGAGGACGATAGCTCGTTCATACAGATGATCTATACTTAGTTAAGAGCAGTTTTTCAGCAGCCAGCAAAGCAGTGACCTCGTGAAGTCTCCCGGCACCGGGCAATGTATTCATGTGGAAGGCCGTGTTCATTCAGCCCATGTGTCAGCTTGTGTGTCTTATTCGTACGAAGCAACAACCCTAGCGGGCAATCGAAAGTGTTTGAGAGTAGCTGCAGCTTCATCACGGGTGTTCCATTTATTCCTACGATAGACAAGGTCGTCAGAGTGTCGTATAAGGTATGTACGATGACTGACATTACAGGTACGTACTTCTGATTTATTGTAAATTAGTACTAAAGTAACACATCTGTGGTGTGCTCATTATTGTCACTAATTCCTGCGCTATTTCAAGAGTTGCGTTAAACTAAGACGAGTTTATTGTTAATGGCAGGTGGATTTTCGGCAATATTGTTCATCTTCCATCTGTATATGGCCGCCCACGGTAGCACCAGTAGTAATATGTCAGGCTTCTGTGCTCAAGTTCGCGGTTTCAATCGCGGCCGAGGACTGTACGAGGGGGAGGTACGTGTGTCGGAGATTTCCGGCGCACGTCACAAGATCTGAAGGTGGTCTAAATTATCTGCAGTCCTACCCTGCGGCACGTGCAACATGACGCTACATGGGCAGACAGACTGCGCGTGTAACACATACAACACCTTTATTATTATTCCATCTGTATATTCTTAACACTCTCTTTCTCCGTTGTCATAAATGACACCTATCCATGTAATCAGTCCAGTAGCCATGACTCACACATCTCTACTTTTTATTTTTATTTCTTCAACAAAGAAACGAATGAACAGACAAACAAACAGCTTTCGCCGGGAACACTCCTGCTGTGCATAGGTAAAAATTCGTGCAGCACTATCCAACTTGAAAACCTCTAATAACGCATTAAGGTGTGTCAAATGTGTAAATTATGTTCATGTTGACCTCTTTCTGCTATGTCAGAGCATCATTGTAGCTTCTGTAAATTCGCTTCTTGCGAGATACATAAAATATTTCGTGGTTGCTTGTTCTTTTCAGGACATATTGTGCTCTTCATGCCAACACTCACGTAAGTCATAAATATCCGTATGATTCTGCTGACAGGAGAGTCTGAACAAGGTAAAAAAAATCACTCCTGATTTTATGGTTCTTATGTATGATATGGCGGCAAGGCGGTGTGCCAGTGTACCTGCTGCACCTAGCGATTGAACATGACAGTCATGAAAAAATAACATAAGTGCAAGCAAGCTGTGAAAGAACTCCAACTCGAAAGAATCCTGAGCGTGTCATCCGTTCTCTTCGTGCCCATGCATGAACGAGGACAAAAGCAAATGCAGCTGGAGTAGATGGCCGACACCGCAACGTCCATTTGACGTCACTCTCGGAGATCCGATCCTTGTCCGGTGAAGAGGGTATTAGCAGCAAACTTAACTCGGGTGCACTCAGAAATTCATGATCACCCGAAGTATTCACCCTTGTGCTCCGGAGTAGCCGTAGCAGTCCTGACTTAACGCACCCAGTACGAAAGCCAGCAGGCTTTCAGGAACTTTTGTTTGAGGGCTGGGCTGGGCAAGTAGAATTTGAAGGCGTTTTATTTTTCCTGAGCGCGAGAGGTTACGTGAATGTTCCCTACAATGTTTCGAATACCCGTCCGTCAAAGAGCGGGATACAGATTTTCTCAAACGCCAGCGTGCAGCCACGCGGGTTCATCACTTCCATCCTAACTGCAAGATATTCCTATCAGCAATCCGCTCAGTAGACAGACTACAGAAACCACGAGGAGCGTCTGCCTTCCTCCGTGGTAGCGCAGAAGGCTCATTTGCGGCGCTGCCACACGATAAGCGGGGGAGTAGCTAAAGCGTTTACTTTGCTAGCGCAAAGTGCCTTTCTTGCGCGAATTGGTTATCGTATCATAGTTCTTCTGTTGAGGGGCTCACAGAAAAAAAAAGTCCAAGATAAAGTTGGGTTCCGCAAAACGAGCTTCTTTTTTTTTCGCTCTTTTTTCGATTATGAGTGTCTTCCAATTTCTTCTAACCCAGAGAGTCGCACCCCAGTCGGGGGAGTGCTCGATTGGAGGTCACCGTTGACTTCACTCGGCACGCTTCACTTGGCGTCACTTTCCAGGAAGCAATAAATTTTTAAACGTCTTTCTAAAAAGAGCTGTCATGTCAAAGCGGAGTGTTATGTTCGTAGTCAACTAGTAGAGCATGTGCGGCCAATATCATTCGTTCGGCACCGTAGTGTCAATTTGTCGACACTTATTTGGATATCAGATCTACATGACTCACTTAATAATATGCATGAGAATAATTAATTTGTGGCATTTCGTTTAATCTTTAAATGTTCATCGCACCGGCAACCTTGGGCTTGGAAGACGAACACGCTGCGAACCAAGTCACCGAAGTGGTCGCAACTGACTGTGCTCGTGAAATGAGCAATATTTGGTATATGAGCGATTTCATCTCATGAGCGTTCAACTTATATGCTTGTTCTTCACGTGCAGCCAAATAGCTTCGGCTATATATACATATATGCAAATAGAAAAATGAAGCGCGGACAGCAATAGCGTGGGAGTAATAGAAAAAACGTTTACTAGGGGATAACTGTAGGAATTAAGAGTCGACGTTTCGGCGGCGGCGCCGTCTTCGTCAGGACTAAACTCTAGGATAGAAAATGGGAATCGTTTAATTGACTTCCGGATGACGACATAGTCGGGCTGGCGCATCACCTGGTGGTTGACCTTGATGACTTTGTCAGGAAGATTCGTGAAAGGACGATGTCGGTGTCGTCATGGTAGGGCAAGTGTCCGTGCCGTTCTCTTTGTGTGGGCTTTAAGGTTGTTTTCCCGGACCGGGTTGCATTCCTGGGTAGTGTTGCAACGGGAGGTGGTTCATCTGAAAAGAGAGAGAGGGTGGGGGTGCAGTGAGGTCACTGCCCTTCTACTAAGCCTTTAAGTTGCGTACCCCACATCATTCCTGCAAAGCGGCGAATGACATTGATCCAGCGCTGCGCTCGTGTTACAAAGGCACTATATGATGTCTCCACGACAGAGTCGAGTCCATCATTAAGCCGAGGAATCAGTGGTATTTACACTAGATTAACAGCCTCTGAGCTGATGAACAACCTGAACCTGGAGAAGTGTCAGCACAGGATAAATGGCAACACAGCGGACTTCTCTGCAGATATTTTCATTCCTGCTTGCAGTTGGTATGTGCAAATTGTATTTAGTTCATTTTAGTTCAGCTTGCGTGGCAGACACCCCCTAAGGTCCGCAATGATCACATTGAACAGCAGCCGGCTCAACACACTGCCCTGTGGGACTCCCAGGGAAACCGTCAAGTGGGCAGAATCGCGTTCTCTTGTGCGGACGAAGATCCGTCTTTACTGCAGAAGAGAGGCGATCCATTGGAAGGCATTACGTGGCACCTCAGCCCACATTAAGCTGTACGCAGGATATGCATGGCAGTCAGTGTCGTAGGCTCTTTTGACATCAAGGAATACTGCCACAGGCATCCTCTTATGATGCATTGCCTCTTTCACGGACGAGACCAGATCGAGGACAGAGTCCACTGAGCTCCGATGTTGTCGAAAGCCTGCAATCTCTTGCGGAAACGATCCCCGACTTTCTAGTCACCAATCAAGTCGGTGCAGAACCATGCGCTCTAGCACCTTACACAGACAGCTAGCCAGAGCGACCAGACGAAATGAGGACAGTTGTGACGGATGTTTTCCAGCTTTCGAAAGAGGGACAACATGAGCTAGCTTCCACTGGACCGGCAGCTTGCCTTCTCGCCAGGACGAGTTACAAATGGCGAGCAGGATATTCAGGCAGGAGGGATCCAGGTTCTGGATCACTGGATAAGTAATTCCGTCCGGGCCGGAGGCTGACCTCCTCTCCCTAATGCTACCGCTGACTTCCGTTCGGCGATGGAGAAATTTGTCCATACAATGTACTTGGGGTGGAGAGAATTGCTCCAGGGAGGCAAGTAGTGGGTCGAAGTGTCTGAGCACAGGGACCGTTTGTGGGAGTGCATTCAGTTCCGTGAAAGGTGCTTGGTGTTCTTTGCTCCATTGGAAGGAGACGCTGTCTTTCGTTAGTGCACTGAGTGGAGACGCAATCTTCGAGAAACTGGGGACGAAGCGCCGGTAATACGCACATAGACCAAGGACGCTTCCTAGGTACTTGACGTTTTCTGGCACTGCGAGGTCCCCGGGACCTGCATTCTTTACGGTATCTAGTCACACTCCTTCTAACTCACGATGTGGCTCAAGGCTTTCAGTCCTTGATAAACAAATTGGCACTTTTGGGACTTCAGAGTTAATCCTGCAGCCTTTACTGCTTGAACGACCTGCTTGAGCCTTGCAATATGCTCATCGAATGTTCTTGCGAACACGACGACGTCAAGTTGCCGTGTTTGACAGGTTTGCCGCTTGAGGCCTCCAAAAACTGTGCCCAATTAAAAAAATTTGAGCCATGTGAACCAATTGAATATACTTAGCATGAGATTTCACGTGTTTTTCATAATTGGGTCCAATAGAAGAGGATCCTATTGGATGACGTTGAGGAATCCCCTTGGAGGTCTATTGGATCACATTAGGGAGTCATATCTGAGGTCCCACTGAGATTTTATGGGACCTATTTGGCTCTTCTCCAGTGTGATCACATTCATGCAGCATATGAGGTCTCGATAGGCAAAGGACCTCATTGAGGTCTTTCCCTTAGCCACCGCTGTAGCTGACGACAGCATTGTATGACCATGGCCAGCCATTGCCATCACCCCCACAGACTTTTGCCAATTCCCTAGACTGTAAAGTGTCAGCGTCCCACGGTTACCTCCCTATGAAGAAATCCACTCTGTATCACAAAGCATAAGATATACATGACCACGCAAATCTAAATTGGCCCGCAGTGGAACACTCTACTGCCAATATCACATTGTAGGAAGTATCACAGAGGAATACTGTATCCCCCCCTCCTCACCATCATCCCCTCACACTACACTCAATGGCAATGGGGGTAGCACTCTATTCGCCGAGCAGGGAAATTCCCCACATCATCATCACCATTTAATTGTTGTTGTACTGTAGCTTGAAATGTGGCACTGACCTACACTCTAAAAACCTAACCCGACAGTACAGAATGCACATAAAGTAAAAAAAAAAAAAGAAATTGGAAACATAAGAAGTAAATATATAAAAAGTTTGAATGACGCAGGCAGAAGCATGTTACACAGTTTACCAGCTATTTATTGCAATAATATGTAATACGCATTATTTCCCACAGTCTCGCAGCACAGCTTCAATCAGACGTTGCACACTGCCAATTTGTGAAACCTGCGTGATCAAAACAATTGATGTGAATTTCTGCTATTAGCCGTGTCACTGCACATGTATATGTCAACCCACACGAAAAAGTAGGCATAAAAATAATCCTCACTTCTCATTTACCATTGTAAATTTTCATCATGGTAAAATTTCCATCATTCTTCTGTTCTTGTTTCAGCAAGTCCACTGACCGCAGTGTCCATAACTCGTGCTATTACATGCACATATGTAAAGCTTCAGATAAATCGCTAACAATCTGCGAATAGTTTAAGCGAATTGGTGTTCTCTATTTTGCACTTGGATCACAATATTTTATATTTAGATGACACATCCTGATGAGTGGAACGCGGGACCAACAACTGCGAAGATAGATAGACAAAACTTAATGAGACTAGACAGAAAGCTACAATTTTCAGTCCCGACGAAAGTGCGACTGCCTCTAAAACCAGACCTATGTATGTAGCATTGAGTACCTGCTATTCTTTTTAGAAATCTTCTAATATAATTGACTTAAATATTTGAAAAATATGTCGGCATTTCTACATCTTTTTCTAATATTGAAATAATCTAATTTTCCCCTTTTAATAGATGGGAGGAAGCTAAAGCAGAAAATTACTTTATTCAAATATTAGAACAAGATGTAGAAACACAGACATCTTTTCCAAATATTTAAATCAATTATAGTGGTAGATTTCTAAAAACAGAAGAAAAAGCAGGTACTCCAAGCGCATACTTTGAAAGATATCTGGTTCTGGTGTACGCTACATCTTCGTCGGGAATGACAATTGCAGCTTTCTATCTAGTCCGATTTATTTTCGCCTATTTATCGTCATGGCGGCTGGTCTCATTTTTCACACATTAGGGTAAGCCAGCTAAGTAGTACATATTGTGATCAGAATGAAAAATAAAGAACACCAATTCCCTTAAGTTTTCGCAGAGTGATGGCCATAAACCTGAAGTTCTACCTATATGCATGTAATGGTACGAGTTATTGACACATGCTATCATGAACTTGTTCAAACGAGATCGAAAGAATAATGAAAAATTCTAGAAATTGGCCAATATGCCTACACAGTACAGGTCCATCTTACTCTCTAGCAACCGTAATTGCCTGTGACTATGTCATTATAACATCCCTACACGTATACACGTTATGTGATATACATGATTTTGTAACTTCTGTTTCTTCTGCGCGCACTTTATGCTGACACAGGCACCTCTGATGGCTGCACAACGAGATGGGCCCGTAGAGACCATTAAAATGCGTTGACTAAATGTTGCATGACTTTTTGCGCGACGTAATGATCCAAAAGTCCGGTTTGAGACCACTAAAATTCACTTACCTAAATGGTGCATAGTGTGTGTGTCTTTTCTCTGTACACGCCAGAGTCGGTTGGCCGCTGCTTTGAACTGGTTGGTAAAACCATGGGCTGAGGTCACTTTTACTGGGCTCAGTGGGTCAAGGAAATGGGACCAGTGGGCAAGACAGTTTTGTTCTAGCACTTTATCTCATTGTCTTCACCACTGTAGCAGTTCGCCGAAAGTCTCGTGGCCATAAATGAGAGGTGACGCGGTAGTCGAATGTCAGTTCCGACGGTTCCTCTTCGACTGGCAGCTGTGACAGTTTACTCGAAATTTGTCTTCCTACAACTGAACAAATCGATATCCTAACACGATCTTATCAACTCACTTCTCAAGAAAAAACCTTCGAATTTCCACGGGGTCCCACAGCGTGCTACAAAGACGCATTTGACGGTTGCCGCTGCGGTCGCACGATGGCGATGACAATTGCGACTGCCAGAGGCGATTTGCGAACGCACGCCCCTAAAAGTTCTACGGATCAAGGCTATTATTAGCTGAAATCAGCAATAATTGTCACGTAGAATGTCATTTTCTTATTTTTCTCTACAACCAGCAAGGATTACGGACGTCAGCACCTAAAAAATTCGAATGCGATCTGATTTGTTGTATATCCAGAACTAATGGAAGGTAACGCAAACGTACCCGCGGAAGCATGTTGGAAACGTTTTGGCTACATTGCACACGTGCAGGTAACGTTGCAGCAACTTTTTGTGCTTCCTGGATAAGTAGAACTGCAGTAGGTACTGCTCAGTAAACTAAAATGAAACTGGAATCACAGTTGGAATCACTTGCTGAACGTCATAAAGAACCTCATATCAAGTCGTATAGGGGCCCAGTAAGGTCCACATTGTGACCCAATAGGTCTACCAAAGATCACACAGCACACCCAATAAGACCCCACTATAACCCAATAGGCCTCCAAAGATCACACAGCACACCCAATAAGATCTCCAATATTACCCAATAGGTCTACCAAAGACCATACTGCACACCCAATGAGATCCTTACTGTGACCCAACAGCCTACCAGAGGTCACATAAAAGCCTTTTGCTACCGTCCTCGACCGAGATCGCGGGTTCGATCCTGGTCGAGGACGGTAGCAATGTGGGTGAGGTAAACATTGTTACTGGCACCGTGTGTCGGAGATTTCCGGCGCACGTCAAAAGATCCCCAGGTGGTCTAAA
>JARGYV010096937.1:0-11244 GCA_029532675.1 Ornithodoros moubata
TGTTCACAGCAGGTGGTTTCGGGTTAGATCACCCCCGCTGCCGCCATGCTGCTGCCCAGCAGCGCCACCTGCATGTCGTGAAATGTGCGAATAGTTAGGAAGGGTACTCAGAAAATATATCTCCTAACATCGTTCCGGTATATAGAGCTAGTGACAAAACGTGTGTCGATGATTATCGACCTTCACTAAGCGTTTGCGATAAAATTATTGACAACTTAACAATGCCTAATAATGGGAGAAAAGAAAAAGGCAGGAAGTTCCAAACAGAAACCCGAAATACTACCTCGGATTAATAAACTTCGTAACCCCTTATTTTGTAGGCTACAGTGATCACCATCATCATGACACAATAACTTCAGTGAGCGTCATGGTCACTAAACTTCAAATCTTCAACCTCTGCGGGCATCTGTATTGTTCTCAGCACCTTTCATTCCAATCTGTACTCCATTCTTTACTATAGGCTGTCTAGTGGCCTGCTGTGAACGCAATGCTGCGAAGTCGATATCACCACTACAATTTCAATACTCAGAGGAAGATCATAAGAGGAGAATGGCCAAAGCACTAGAAGAGCACGCCCGAAGCACTATTGCTATACAGTGACGCAGATCTCAGTCGTTGAAAGGCTCTCCTTTCCATCTTCGCTATTCGTGCGAAAGTGACAACAATACAGAATGCAAGTGAAGCACAAGAACCTCGGAAGTCGCCAGTGAGCGACGCCACGTTTTGCTTCGTCTTTTGGAACACAGACACAATCAGACCCCGCGTTTATACGACAGTAAAGAATACACACACAACATTTCTTTCTGTCGACCCCAAGTATTCGCCCTGATATGTTCAGCGCTGCATGTAGCATAGGTTTTTGGATCACAATAATATATTACGCAACATATAACATTTTTATATTTGTCTGAGGGCAGCAGGATGTGATCCACTGGAACTACGACGAACGAAAGTAAGAGAGCGCACGTTCTCTCCCTCTCTGTCTTGCCTGAAAGCTAGAGAATACACCATGAAAAATTGCTTGAAAAGTGCTGGCTATCTCAACGGGCTGGGCGGTAACGCTTCAGGTAACTGCAGCTTCAGTTTAGAAAGTCGCAAATATTTCCCTTTCTCTACTGTTTCAGGTAATTACTGAACAGGTAACTGTACCTGTACCCCTGTAACAGCTAACAGGTAATGTTAACTATGTCACATCATATTGCAACAGAGGTAGACGGGGAATCCAAAGGGGAGGTCGCAGCAGGCGGAAGGAAACCCAAGTGGCCACGCGCCATATGCACCAAGCACTACCACCACTGGCTAGTTGTCCCACACAATCTTTCCTGTACAATTACAATGTGTCTTGCCATCGACTCTCCTCCTGCATGACTGGCCTGAAGGCCTGAACTGAATTACGAATGCGATCTTGGCCAATCGTCTCATTAGCTATGTTCTATCAAACCATACTCCCTGAGCTGGCCTTATTTTTTGTCATTTTTCTCCCAGCTAAAAGCCCACCACAGTGGACAAGGTTTTCGACAAAGTTAGGAATGTCTGCGCATGCGCGAGATATTATCCGCAATAATTTCCCGTCTCTGAGGTGACCAATGAACCGGTTTACTTCTGGGTAGTGGTGCTACAATTTTCAAGGAAAGTGGTTTAGTTTTCTTAACAATAGAAAGCCCCTGCACTCTCCATTCAACCTGACAAACAAAATCAAAGTAATTTCCGGTGGTCCACTGCCATGCCATCTGTCTAGAGTTCCTCACATGAGATCGGTACGTGAGCCATCTGAAAGACACAATGTTCTGTTATGTCCCTCACAAATCTGAGGCTATAATCCTTGAACAGATCCTTTGATACTATATACGTATACCTCCGTGTTTTCTTTTGTGCGAAGCGGTATAGACGTGCTTGAAATGGGACAGAACAAGAAAGTCTCCATTTTCTTGTTATACGAACGGAGGACCCTTTCAATTAGGAACTCGTACAAGAAGAGAGGAATGCAGCTATCCATTTCTATCTCAACCCCAAGAGCTGCACGGTTTCAAGTGTATTGTGCTGGAAATCCACATGCTGGCGAGATATACTTTGAGATGTATATACGTATACATATGTAACCGTCAAGACAAAGTTGTTACCCCGCCACCAGTGGGAATGAGTAAAGAGTTAGGGACAAGACAACGCCCAAAAGGCTTGCGGGACACTTGCTATAGGACAACCGACGGTAAGCTGTATCTTCTTATGACAAGTAGAGGTTACAAAATACTTCTAAGCATTTTTATTTTTGTTGCTTGTTTATCATATTAGGGATGGAGGTTCATGGGTCCTCTATGGTTGAAAGTATAATGCAGGTAAACCAGTGCATGTAAAGAAATTAACGTGCATGCCATAGACATTTTGTAACTCCTCACACCATCATTACCATGTTTCTGTTGCTAACATACATATGTAGTGTTTACACTGATGCATATAAAGGATAACTCACATTATTCACTTACTAAGCAGCGTGCTATGAAGCGCGCCACAGATGTGGTTGCTCACTACCACCTTCTTTCACCACCTACCGCCATCGAGGCACCTACCTACTCTCATCACCACCACATGTAGCTTACATTCATAATAAACCCTCAGATTGGGGAACAGAAAAAGGACACGACGAAATCTCAAACACAGCTAGTTTCATGCACAAAACTAATGCATATACACTTGGGGAGGAGGGAAGAGAGAAATAAATAAATTTATTTCGAAAGAATGAGCAACTTCACCTGCAGCTCGCCTACTATCTTGCATTTTTTTCTGCTACATGTAGCTTATTCTTTTGCTTTCAATTACTTTCAATTCAATTACTTTCAAATACTTCATTTTACAATTACTGCTCAACCAATAGCACTGGAAGAGCCTTTGTCACCATTTACGTCCCACTGACACCTCTTTGTTTCTGGATTCAACCACACTTAACTAAAACCCATATCATTCTATATCTGGTGTTCCTAATAAAAATTGTTTTTAGGAAAATAGTTACATTACGTGGCCGAATAACCCATTCACTTAAGTCAAAGCATACGCCTGAGGCTGAAAGCAGTGCGACTTTAGCTTATACTTCATACCTATACTAACGTAAGCATGTCGAAGGGCTTTTGCTTGAACAGGGAACAGAAGATTGATTGAATATGAGTTCGGAAAAACTCCTTTTAAATGCTCGTTGGAACAGCTACCAGAAGAACACATCTTGAGACGCGATAAAACAGTCATCAACGGTTCCCTCGCTGCCACACAAAACATAGTTTGCAGACCAAACTGTTCCACTTGCGGAGCCATGCTTTTAAATGAGGTGCTGGAAAACAGCATGCAAACAGCATAGCAAAATGGAAGGGAGAGAAAGAACTTAGCTCCAGGACTGCTCTTCATAAGGACACGATGAAATTGCCCTGTTCCCGTCTCTTCCCTCTTCATTTCTCCGTTTGTAAGATGAAAGAAGGAAGACACTGAATACGCTTGCCAGCTTCAAGACCCGAACCCCAACCTCCAGGTCCCTACTGATTGAGCTACGCTAGGATGCTTCCCAAGGGACTTTCCAGCAGTGTCATTTGAAGGGACTACACTGATCGTGTGTGAAAGAGAAAAATGTAAGCGTGAAGGGGTAGTGAATAGTTGTTCAGAAGAAGAAGAAGAATGATTTTAGTTTAAAATGACGCCCTTCTCAAAATCACGAGGGACATGCTAGCTTAGCTCTATCGGTACAGCCCTAGATGGGCAATCCAGAAGACGTGGGTTAAAGGCTGCAGCCTGGTAGCTTTCAGTGACTTCCTTCTTTCATGGTTATGAGGCAAGTTGGGGCTTGTTTGTGTATTCGGTTCCCGTTTCTGATGATGATGATGATGGTTCGAGTTTTTATGGCGCATCGGCGGTTCCCGTTTCTGTAATCCAGCCTCAGAAAGCCAATTTGCGCGCAACTAAACTGCCAAACCGCATTTTGTAAGATACCAAGAGGCCAGCCGCTGCGGCCATGGTCAGCGAAAAAAACCGCAAATAATGTCAATGGCCTACCGGTCGCCGAGACTCCCCCTCCTCCCCTCTGTTTCAGACTCCTGTCCCTCTGCCTTCGCCACGTGTTCTTCTGTAAGCGACGGTGATATCCAATGAAACTACCTCTGTGTCACTGGCATCTATCCTGAATAACAGCGCTAATAGTAGCTCTGGAACTATTCCCTGCGACTACATGCGCTTGGCCTTGTGGAATGATGCACCCGAAGGGAGCGTATTTTAATTCTACCCCGGTCCCGCGAGTAGGCTCCGACGTCTCTCCACGTGATGAGAAAGTAGCTACGCCCAACAGGAATTTTCGCCAGTCGGGGATTGCTCCCTAGATCTCCACTATCGCGGTCGCAGCGGGAGTAGCCGAAGACAAACAGTCTAGCGTTTGCACATGTGTGTAGTTTCCGAAAGAACGGCAAGGAAGAAGGAGAGCTGGTGTTGACAAACATCTATGATAAAGCCCGAGGTTGGGGGACGTGAAAACGACACGACGAAATCTCAAACACAGCTAAAATTTAATGCGCAAAACCCAAGGCATACACACACTTAGGGACATACATATCCACACTTACAACGTGCAACATAAAGTACAGAATTGCACACATTTCTATTATACAGAACTCTTATACTTCAGAACTCTTCGTCATCACTATACATCCTGCAAAACTTTGGAACGTTACAGAACAGGTGAACAGAACAGAACATGAACTGAACAAAGAACAGGTAATGCTTAAGGTGGGTGACACACAGATATACTCATCAAAACACAGAACAGTAAAAAATCGGCGGGCACGCGCTGTCACATTGATATGTGAGCTCAAGGCTCCAGTTGCCGGGCACGTGCCAGAGACTGGGAGATCATGGGATCGAATCCTACGACCGGCTGTGCTGTAAGGGCTTTTTCCTGGGTTTTTCCCTTACGATTTAAGGCATATGCCAGCACAGATCCCTGCCAAGTCGGCCCAGGACGCATATGTACCACCCGCGTCAGTCATGACGTTGCCCGCACTAAGCGAGGTCGACTGCGGCGAGCAGTCAACGACATTGTGAATCGTTTCCACACTAACTGTTCCGTCCCGTTTCATGGCCAGCGGCATTGCGCATGCGCGCCACGAACGGTTTGCCTGCTTAGAAACGGTTGCGCCGATTAGGGGCGCTGGAACGGTTTCTGTAGCAGAGCGAACGGTTTGCAACAAACATGGCTGCCAATGAAGGTTTACCCATGGTGCCTTGCGCC
This sequence comes from Ornithodoros moubata, assembly GCA_029532675.1. Classification (NCBI taxonomy): domain Eukaryota; kingdom Metazoa; phylum Arthropoda; class Arachnida; order Ixodida; family Argasidae; genus Ornithodoros; species Ornithodoros moubata. The sequence continues at coordinate 5,255 of JARGYV010096937.1, forward strand.
GCTTAAACATGTGATGACCACACGCGCGCACGAGATAGCGATGAGATAGCTAGAGGCACCAGGAACGGTTTTATCGCGGTTCACTAAAACTGTCGCCCGTACGGTTGCTGCGAACGGGTCGTCGGAACAGTTTATTTTTAGAAACCGTTGCCGCTTTTTACGGCTCATTAAAACTGCCTATTACCACCGCCACCACCTCATTGATATGCAGTGCTGCGCATGTTTCAGACAATGCCTTCTTGAAGTTTTCCTCGCTTTCATTGTAGTCACTATACTATAGAGCTGCGCTTAGAGCTTAAAAGTGTAGCTTTATACAGTGGCGTATGCAGGATACGCTGCCGTTTAATTGAAAGTGACACAACGTGCAGTATGCAAATAAAAATAACCACAAAAAAGTCCAGATGTTCTTTTTTGGCATACGTCCTTTCTTTAGTGATTGTAAAATAGAAAAGAGCAAACAGAAGTCACGTACATATTGCGGGAAAATTCTAAAAAAAAAAAACAAAAAAAAAACGAAGCGCTACGTCGACCTTGACACATTCCGGATGAATGTCATCCACACAGCGAAATTCACATTACACAGAAATGTCTGTGCACTAAAACGTGCACACCGAAATGTCCTACGCTCGTCTGGCAAGACTTGGCTTGTGTCACGACTACGAGGTGGTGGAATCGATACCTACCACTGGCGTAGCGGGTGGTCTAACGGGGTTTTCCTCGGTTCTCCCTTTATACAATTAGAGGTGTATTCTAGCACAGTTGCCCCAAGTCGCCCCATTACGCGTCTTTTCCCCTTTTTTCGTCGTGACGTTGCCCGCCCTTAGCAACCACATTCACAAAAGACTGCAAGCAGCACCGGCAACCCATCATGACTTAGCATCAACTAAGGCACGTCCAAACTTGTCACATTATCACCGACGGATACCCTGCTGCTATAAAATGTAAAACAAGAATTATGAGAACCGTTATTAGCTATAATCCCATGCGACACATAGTCCACGCATGTATCCAAATCTAGTAGAGGTGACGTATTATAAAGGTAATCCATTGTACGAATGATCTTGCACTGCTTTGGGCAGCAGTCCGTCTCCACAGAATTCGTGCGAGTTAGCAAGACATCCACCAGTCTTGGTACATCACGAGGACGACGTGACATTTCCGATAATCCTCTACATGTGAGAGCCCTTTTTGTAAGCATCTGCGATCCGTTAATGCCGTGCATGGATTACGCGTTTTCCTCTTCCCGCAGATATACGACTCCAAACGGGAAAAACACCGAACTTAGTAGACTGACAAAATTATACACAAACTAGACACGCACAATCCCGCGTCTGAAGAGGAAATTACCCCTTGCCGCCATCCTATCCAGCATGCGAAATGAACTTGCAGCTTTTCCACATATCATTTTCGGCCGACTTTTATGCCATCGGCATTAGAGCTTTATTTCACAGTGCTTCCATTGAGGCTCACCCGCGGACGATCGTACAAGGGCAGGTGCATAGTGCACAAACATACTTTGCGAAAAAAGCTACTTCGCAATAAATTACACATGCCAGTATGCTTGCACATTCTACTCAGAGGAAATACTTGCGCGCACGTCGGGCAGATTGTGACAGAGAGCGAGTGGCCATTAACGACATACAACATCGGAAGCTTATACCTCACAGGCACATACTTTATGGGCTGGAATCTTGCATATTTTATGTTTTATGCCGCCCAAGTATTTAAAAAATAAAAAAATGGTAACGAAGACCATTTACTTTGTATCTGCTGACGGTTGCCGTAATTTGATTTTCATTTTTTATGTGCGTGTGTGTGTGTGTGTGGAATTTCTTCACTTCGTTTTTCATTTTCTGTGTGATATGTGGATTTTTGAAACTTTTCGAAACTTTTCAAATATTCAGTGCATGGTTATTCCGAGGCTGCCCGTGACAGTAGGGTAAAGAGAAGACAAAACAATTTTAGGATTTTCTTAAGACCATTTACTTGTAGAAAGCATCTAAATAAAGGCAACTATGTGAGTCACGTTACGGCAATATACAGCTACATGATTTTTTGTTCGTCTTTGCAAATTATGTCATAAAAATGATTAAAAGATTTGTCAAGCACCCCAGTACCCACGTAACGAAAACCGTGATACACATATCGCGCTCACGGATACAACGTCCCTTAATGTCATATAGAATATTCGATTCGGAGCCTCACAGAATACATTCTATAAGCGACCGGCGAAAGCTTTTCCCTTCCAATTGGTGCACACTTCCCACAATCACTTCATGTTGACGATGCTGATCTCTTTACGCTCATCCTAAGGATATATGACACGTGCGAAAAATAAAGAACTACGAACTGTCGATGCAAGCACTTCACAACGGCCACCGTCATTTCCGCATACTCCATGCTTTCACAGAGTTGATGTTACGTCGAGGAAGCCCTTCTCAAACAAATTCAAAGCGTAACAACAGTGGGCATTTCTGTCACAGTGGATGTGCAACTGGTGAAAGTAAAAAAACAAAAACAAGTGTATGCGGCTCTCCGAACTTTAACCAGCGATTGACAGAGTATGAAGCAACAGTGCCACGATCAGAGGACACTGCAGGAGATACTGACTGCTTAGACCCTATCGTACTCCGCCGCGTACATACCTCATGAGCGTTCTATGTTAAGTCCATAGCCTGCTTTTTTCCTGTAATCACAACCAGACGAGTCTGTCTTCAACGAATTCCTGAAGCAGGAACACCCTGCGCGTGATGAACTACAGTTCGTTAACTGTAATCGGACGCAGCCGTGCCTTAGTAAAAGGAGAATCCTCAGAGTTGTCTATCTACTAATACGTAATACAGCATTTTTCAATACGTAACACGACAAGGTCGCCTCTCCCACGTCACCCACACGAACTTCTGGAATAACACACACACGAAAAAATATAAAGAAAGAAAACAGGAAACTGCAAATCTTAATCATGGTTGAGCAATCACGGTCAAGCCACATGCAAAATTACGGCGCAAGAAAGCGAAATAAAACATGCGACTGTGCTCGAATTTAAGCGTGCTGATAGCTATAATTCGACAGGAACATAATTTATTATGCACAGCCCCTTTAACTCATGGCGTCATAGGCGCAACAGTAATCGACATGATATTTGTTGAAGCCTTACTGCGGCGTACAAAGCAAGCAAAAGGAAAGGAAGAAGACGGGTGGCGCGTTCCTGGATGACAGCAGTGCGATGGTCCAGAAACACATGCGAATGCACCTGTCAAGACTTATTAGAAAGGCTAGTAAGCCCCGTCACTTGTCGAGGAATTGGAGCTGAGCCCTGTCGGTTGTTTCACCGTAGTACCCAGTCTGTTTCCTGCCTGAGATGCAATAGGGAATATTCTATGTTCACCTCTCACGCAATTCCTCGTTACGTTTCCGCCAACCGCATTGAAGCAAAAGTTTTTTCATGTATCGAGGCACAAACGGTTGAGAATAAAACACAAAGCCTAAAACGTAGAAAGAGAGAGAGAAAGAAGAGGCTGGTAGCCTCAAACGTCATAAAAAGTAACTTTCCAGACTCGCATCAACAACCCACTTGACCATGGTATCAACCAGATCGGCGGGGGAAAGCTGGAACGTAGGGCATAAAACAAAGCTGCATCAACACTTGGGCTGCAGAATTTGACCCTTTCATGTGTGAGGTGGACGAAAAAGCATTTACGAAGCCCAAGGCTGTGATGATGAAGCAGTGCTGACCATGTGTTATTACGAGCAGGATTTTCGGGTTTACGGCCGCTAGTCTAGGAGTCGTAACTCTTGGCCAGGTGAAAGTGAGATTCCTTGCCCGCCCTGCGCTGGCCGCAACGGCTGCGAACTTTGGGCCTCACTACCCGCAAGCACATATAATCCCGACGTCTCTGCAGAGATCTGTAATGGACGCCCTCCGACAGACACGCATGTGACTACCGAATGTTTGCTATGTATACCTCTCTACTTCATAGCAAAATGTCTTGTTTACCGAGAGAGGCTGGCAGAGTCAGTTTAATACTACTACGTCCTTCGTTATTTGCATTCTTTCTTTAAGCAATTTATCATGTATACGGAAACGTCTAAGACCCAACGCACGTTCACGAGTTCATGGTTTTGCAAGCGTTGCTTTAAACGTTCGCGCGTCCTCCAATTCAAACCGTATTCTGTCGCACTTGTATTTCGCATGACCCAGAAAAGTTGTGTGTCTCGCTACGAAATATCACGAAAACGTGAATATATTTGGGCGACATTTCTACTTCGTGGTACGGAAAAAATAAATAACGACCTCCAATTGTGGAGCAATACTGCTCATGCAAATACAGCGAGTAGCACGTAGTTGATTTGCAGTGATACAGCATTTGTTGGAAACAAAGATGTTGGAATGAACAGGATTCTTAAGGCTGCAGACTTTGTACACATAAAAAACAATAAGAGCATGACAGGTGAATTGTTTGCTGGTGCGTTCTAAGAGATGGCGGGCATCAAGTATCAGCCTAATACTTACCTACGAGACGATTGGGGAGCTGAAATTCCGTTCACAGCCCAAGGAGCATAATGTACTGAAATTCGGGTGCAATAGCGGTGGACGGATGAATCAAGGTCGCTTTTGTCGTTCGCTGCACGTCAGAAAGATCGCGACAAACAGATAAGGCACGTGACGACTACCCCTAATGCACCCGACTTTCAGTACATTGTGCTGCCAGGGGGTCCCCCAAAGATATCGATCAGAATAGAAATGCTGCACTTCGGGAAAGAGTGAGATAGAGTCGCAGCCTGCCATTAGTCAGACCCAAATCAGCGTTTGCCTTTTCTTCGTTTCCCTTTTTCTTTCTTTATTCCTTTTTCCATTTTTGTTTTAAGGTTTCGAATTGAGCACGTACTATTCGAAATAAAAGTCCAAATGTAAGCGTGTAGATACCTTATGCATTTATCATTAAGAAACCAGGGACTCGGCAAATAAAAATGAATGAATACGATCGTCTAGTCTTTCTTTCAGTTGCACTAGTCTTGTGTTTGTGTTACGGGCCAAATTTAGGTACCACCGTAAGTTCCTATTCTACGGGAAGTAAGAACAGCAGTGCCAAAGTAAGCTGAAAGCACAACGCTCACCTCAAATGCAACAAAAAAGGCGGTGGTGGACTATTAAGGCCTACATTGACAACAGTTGCAGGCCAAAATATCCCTCACCGGCCCTAACAGTTCACGAGACAGATGCCTGCCCATACCCCTGAACTGTTACCTGCGTCAATGTGGCCGACGTGACTCCCCACTTTGTGATTTATGTGGCGAGCAAATGTGACTGTCCCCCATTTTCTTTTGGACTGCCCTCTATCTTCCATTTGACGCCGCAGCATACTAGAAACTTCGTCACCGCGGGATCCCCTTCACTTTCGCATCCATTCTCTCACTTGGATGGGCACATTAGAACACTGCAATAGATATATCAAAATTCTCTGCACCACTTCATAATGTCAACAGCCCATTTTTAGTTCCCCCATACCCATGTTAAGTCGTAGCCATACGCCGTCCTGACAAATGGCAAGTGAGGAGAAGGCAGAAGATGTCGTTGCAGACATGAAATTGAAGTTGGTGACTTTTGACCAAACTGCTAGTGTGATGTTTCGAATCGGGAACCTCGAGCCGTTCGCACCGTCCCGCGGTTTCGGAATCCGCAACTGTGAAATTTGGGGATCGGCAACGAGGTAGGGATTTTGTACAAATGTCTTCAAGGCGCGATGCGTGAGTGTTCCGCATTTCACTCCGTTGCATATCTTGTGCGCGAGAATACGTACATGCTTCTTAATGATAAGCTCCTTCCGAGCATCAAACCGTGTATCACAAACAAATTCGAGAACCATGGCAAAGGTTTTGTCAAGATGCGATGGCGCCATCCATGGCTTGACGATGTTTGAACGATCCCTAAGTGTCCGATGTGCCAAGTGTGCCCAGAATCATTTTTATGCAAAATACTGATTGATCTT
>JARGYV010096941.1:0-17887 GCA_029532675.1 Ornithodoros moubata
AGAGAGAGAGAGAGAGAGAGGTTGGCTCTGTAATGATGATGATTATGACTGGTTGATTTCTGGGGAAAAGCAACCAAGGCCACAGCGCGTCAATCTTCTGTAATGCTTTCGTAATATTCCGAAGAATTGTCAGCGAAATTCTGCGTCAATTTCCTCGTGCTTATAACTTTCTATTGTCTATTTTTTTGTTCGTTTCTTCTCAGCCAGGCATCACTTTGTCAACGTACGGATTAGGCTCTTGTCAGCGTCAAAGATGGGAACAAATGTTCGATACATTCCTTGCTACCTCCCTTCTCTTCCAATAATATGATGACTCGCAGATTATGGACGGTTGGCAATCTCGATCTGAAATTCTCTTGCTCACTTCTTGTAACTTCTTTTTGTTCTTATAGCACAATGCTATTTGTCATGTGAGAGATGCAGTCCAAAAACAGAACTTCACCGCATAACATGGCGATGACCAATCACCGTTTAGGATGATACCTTTCAGCGACACCACTTGCTGAAAACGGTGGGCGTACGCCTTTTTTGTGACACTTNAAGGCGTACGCCCACCGTTTCCAGCAAATAGGGTCAGTAAAAGACATAATTCGGAACAGCGATTGGTCACCGCCGTGTTATGCGGTGAAGTTCTCTTTTTAGAGTGTGGCTGGGCAGCTGTGATGATGTCAATATCGTCTGGCCAACAGGCTGTTCCACCGCAAGAAACTACCCAGCTGCTGCTCCCGCAACTCGTACCCACTCAATGCTCTCTATTGATTATGAGTTCAGGACTTCATTTATATGGGGTAAGCGCGGCGCGCCAGGTAGAATGACAAAAACAAACTTGAAAGCTATTTGCGAATAAAATGAATGCAGTTCATAGCATAAATAGTATATATGTACTCGTATGCTATGTCATTATCTGAAAATTTCTTCCCTCACAGAGTTCTACCAAGTTGATGATTCACCTAATCTACAATATTTTTGGTTTCTCTAAGTACACTCTAACAAGGAATGAGCGAAAAAAAATGTGTATAAAAATATATATCACCCAGAGTGGTCGATTGGCACGTCTGGATCACACGAAATAGCGTGCATAGTTGTTCGTATTACTCTGAGGACATGTGCTGTATAGCCCTGAGGCGACGCCGAAAGAGCGAAAAAGAGGCTTCATTGGTATAATTCGCAAAGAGGATGCGTGCTTTATTTAGAAGTGAAATATATTTAAAAGCCAACAAACGGAATGGTCACTTAATTTCAATTAAACATTTACAATGCGCAGCAACGAGAGCTATTTTTTACGTAATATTACAAACAAATGAGGAGATAATAAGCTAACCAGCACTTACCGGCTATTAGTACTAATGCGCAACATACGTAGGCAATCATTGCCCTTCATGGTTTTCGACGCATTTTGTTGTGGAGCGATTGAGGGTTCTTTTTCGGCATTCATATGCTGCACAGAATTCGGGTATTTGCGACATATTAAAACGTATATGCCGTCAGCTCGGTAGCAGTATTCGCTACATAGGAAATGTTTTTGAACACGAACCGCACGAAACATAACTTCTGAAATGATGTGAGAAACTACTGCGAGCAACGGCGCGACCGAGTGGGCTAAGACGTCTCTAATTCCATGCTTACACTCTAAAAACGAAACTTCACCGCACAACACAACGTAAACTAATCCCTCGTTGGAGTGATATAGTTAACGCACAGGTTACGTCTTAAAAGGCGTACGCCCACCGTTTTTGATCAATCAGGTAAGTGAACGACATCATTGAGGATGCATATTGGTCATCACCATGCTATCGATGTAGCTCTGTTTTTAGAATATGGGTTGGGAGGTGGCGGGGTTCGAGTGCCACTGCATGCCGGCTGTGCTGTCTGGAGTTTTTCTCGTGTTTCCCTAAGACCTTCCAGGCGTATGTCGGCATAGTTCCCGTTGAAGTTGGCCCAGGCCACTAGTCCCCCTTTCTCTTGTTGCTTTTCTGTCTACATCTGTTCACATCAGTACATTGCTCATGACAGCAGTTGCCTTGCGGTGCTAGCACCGCTTTTAAAAGATAAAATAAAACATTACTGTTTGACTAACGCAGAATTGGGCATTTGCGCAACAGCTAACGCAGTGTACTGAACCCATGACGCTACTATGCTCATATGTCTAATGAGCTCTAGCAGGGAAGTGGTGAAGTAGTAATCTCTCGTCTGGCAAGTGTTTGCACTGCTACAACATATTTGATGCTACAAAGCAAGGCAGAACATACTCTGCAAGTGCACTAGCCCTCTGCGTTGCACGTCCTGCCATCCATACTAAAGAACATGTTTCAAGTTATTCATCTGCACTCGATCGCTCACATCATGATCTTGTGTTCACTCTGCATGTCCCGCTGTTTCTTTCTGTATTTCGTTTTAATGTTTTTCTGTTTCTTTCATCTCTTTTCTGTGTGTACGCGTGTGTGTGTGGCAGTTGTTTGACTGCACGTGTTGATTAAAGCACGAATCTCCACAAAAGACAGGGCGCATCAAGTGACGCCTCATCGTGCACCTCTTACGCGCAATAGATATTTTTGGAAGCGGGCCAAACCTTGAGTTTTTAACTCCTGCTCAACAATCGACACAACCCACGTTCGCGAAAATAAAAATAAAGTTTTTATCCTTTCAAGGGACATGTAGGAAAGCGAGAACGAGTTCTGTGTTGGTTCGTTATCCCACCCATGTTCTGCACAATGCAATGGACCGATTGGTATTTTGGTCGGCCCCGAAGTGAGCCCGTTTTATTCAGACTATTTATACGTAATAAATAAACTAGAAACCGAGGACGTGTATTTCCTGCAAACGTGTGTATCGTCCCTGTGTTGTGATTTTATGCTTTAATCGTGATGACGGCAAGGCTCATGTGGGCCAGACTATTCAATTCCACCAAGGTGACGACACTGATTCATTTCAACGAACTGTCCTCCATCTTAATATCGCGCAGATCAAGCACTGAAGCCGGAGATAGCACGGAGTTAGCGCATAAACTCTAAAAACAAAACTGCACCACATCACTCAGTGTGAACCAATCACCATTCGGTATTATATCGTTCACTGATCTGGTTGGTGACGACGACGACGACGACGACTAAATGATGATGATGATAGTGGGGAAATTACCCGCTCTCTGAAAAACGGTGCACCTACGCCTTTTTGTGGGTATTATGCATTTATGCATCATACAACAAAAAGGCTACGCCTGCCATTGTCTACCAGTAAGGAAACAGGATGATATCACTGCAGGTTATGTGGTGAAGCTCTGTTTTTCATACTGTTATTTGCCCTTGGGTTTGCGTGGGAAAAAGTAGTGCACTTAGCACCAACCGTCAAACAGAATATTTTCCAGGGCTTAGATTTGTTGAAAACCTTATGGAAGGGGCATACTTGGACAAGATAAGATGGTCAAAGTATGCTCCTACCATAAGGTTTTCCACAAATCTAAGCACTGGAAAATATTCTGCTTGACGGTTGGCGCTAAGTGCACTACTTTTCCCCACGCAAACATAAAGGAAGATAAAAGGGTACAGTGTTACAGGAAAATGGAGGATAGCTCGCTTCCGTATGTCAGTGTCGCCACTATGGACGGTATCCTGATTTACTAATTCTTAGAAGCCTTGGCTTTTCTATCTCTGGCTATCTATGCACCGTAATAGTAAACTAGTATGGTTTAAGGCCAGCCCCGAAACCCTGGACGATGATAACGTTTGTAACGGAACCCGCGTGTTATGCTGAAAGCCAGACGAGTCTTTCGTGATAACACGTGATAACCACATTTTAAACGAAGGACGTATTTCAGACGATAGGCACGATTAATGCAGTCAACATGACAAGCGGCTGGACATAATAGAATCTATCGACACTTCTTTGTTTTTCTCCTATTTCTTGAGGATGTCAGGAGTGAAAAGAAAGAATAATGAATGCAACAATTAATCCCCCACAGCCTCTTTCCTCTAAACCTTGTATATTGGTTTTTCCAACCCGAACGCAAGCTTACGCCTCCCCCATCCCATTAGGCGACGCAATAGCCTTAAGGCAAGGCAAGCTGGAGATCCCCCATAATACCGCTGCGAGAGCTGTCAAGTTCTTTGCACTTGAGCATCTGGAACGGGGCACCCTTCTCCAGACGCCTACACGCACACATACTGTACGCTGTACGAATATGTCTTCAAATACCTTCTTTTCAACATCTTAGTTTAGTCGCTGTTCTAGCGTATAGTGTCTTCTACCATACTCTTCGAGATACTCACCGCGCTAACTTTTCTGGAAATGCACGCGGTACACCAGCTCTTGTTGGCACGTTTCGTTTTTGTTTCCCCTCAGTTGATGAGTTTTTGATTTTTTGATTATGTGCTGCTTATCACAGACCGTTTAAAAAGCCCTGTTGTTTTCCCTTGGGTTTGTAGTGCACTTAGCGCCAACCGTCAAAGAGAAATACATTCCAGTGCTTAGCTTTGTTGAAAACCCTATGGGAGGAGCATACTTGGACAAGATATGCTTGTGACCAGTGGTATACGCAGACAACAAGTTTCACCATCCGCGGTCCCATTTTTCGAGGCTCCAATTGGGCCACCGGCTAGAAAATTTTGAACGAAAGTTTGTGTGAACGTATATAACTGCGTTCTCCATGTATCAGGTTGAAGTTGGGGTCAACTCACACAACACAATTAAAGAATAATGTCTGCCCTCGTAAGCTACCATCGATCGCTGACGATTCACGAAGTTCGTCATTCAGACACGCAGCGGCCAGGGATCACTCTACGATTTCTCCGGGTGCAATCGTCCTTCTTGTCTGTTGCTTGTCTGTAATGGCTTTCCCACCATTAGTCAGCAAATACTGGCCGTGAAGGACAGCGACCATCTCATACTCGTCGTCGTATGTCACCCATAAATAACATCCACACTCTCTCTACACACCGCCTTGAGTGGCAGAAAAGAGATCACCAAAGCCATCAGCGCTTTCGCCGCACTGATTGAATTATGGAAGGACGCCGGCATCGTCGTATAGAGACTGGGGATGTGCTTCATGCGGCCTCGGATCAAGACCGGGTGGTGGAGGGATGAAATCGGGCGCCATTGTGTGATGCATCGCACGATATGGTTCTACTTTAGTACTCATCCAGGGACTTTAGTGTGCCAGTCACCCACTGTCCAAGACGAAAGTAAGCTAATAATATATCTGTGACAACAACAACAACAACATTAAGTGGTGATAATGGAGTCACATCTGTGACAACGCCATCAAATGAGATAAATATGCTGGAAGTAGCATGCACAGTTACCTTTTCATTGGAAGCACACTTTCGCTTTGGTGACTGTGACGCGCGACGCATTGCACATGCTGCATGCGGGCTGCCTTCAGAGGATTGCGTTTGCGACAATTTTATTGATCTACAATTTTTTATCGAAAAGCGTCGCACCTACACTTCATGAACGAACTTGTGTTGAATTCTGAAATTGCCCAGTGCATAAACGTGCTTTCTATCGGAAGGACGTACGCGCATAGAGAAAACGGTTAATTCATATATGTCCAACAGGAGGACTGCACTGTCAATTTTTCTGACCCGTATTTGGTCCACGCCCGACTGCTTTGAAAGCTTTTCGGCCCAAGCTTGAGCATAGTCTATCCCTGGCTCGAGGTAGATGCTTATATGGTCAGGCACGGTTCGAGCTTGCTTTCGTAAGAAAGAGCTCATGAACGCCAGTATCCGACCCAACGGTACACCTTGCCGTCGCCATTGTACATTAATAAATAACAGAAATAAGGGAAACAGGAGGACTGTGCACTTGCTTCATGTTGTTGCATGCTGTGACTCCGACAGCTTTCGTATTGGCGAATAACGGCTAGAGGCGCTATTTGTCATATTACAAGCAAAAATTTCTTGTTCTGGTCGGGAAATGTAGGAAAGGATTTCCCTTATACCTCGGCAGCACTAAGATGAGATGTAACATTTCGAACATTATTATCTGGATAATCGCCAGTTTGTTGAATGACGGTCACCTGCTAGCGGGAATATCAATCTTAATTATGCAATCGTTACGGTTTCCTTTAAAGAGTCACAACTTTTGTATTCAGGGTTACTCATTTTAACCCCATAAGTTGCACGACATTTAGAAGTTAGTATAGTCCCTGGGATATAATCCTACAATTCCGGCACTATCCTAAAGGTTACTGCGAAAGGAATCTCGGTGCGTTACGTGTAAGAGAAGATTAACTTAGGTTGGCGCTACCTGTAAGCAGCTTATAACCGATAGAACACTATAGACACAGGCCGATAAACACTTGCGGTTGGCATACTTCTTTTCTCTTCGCGCACTATGGCCTGTCTGGACGCGCTGGGAGGAAACCACTTTTTTGAAGCATTTTCCGCAGAAGATGTAAGAATCGCTGTGCCCCAGCTTGTCACAGTGTCAGTATCGTTTTGCCTTATTATGATGTGCCTGCTGCCTTACGAGTTTACTGCCGATTCTAGGCATATGATGACTTAGGGAAACGCTGGTATCTATATGGCGTGCTTTGAAGATGCGGCAAAGAATGCTTCTTCCTTCCATCTCATTCGCTATCATTTTTCGGCTCTAGACAGAGTGAAGATGTGAAATCTTTGACAGGATGTACCATATTTTAAATTATTATTTTTTTCCTTAATTGATTCGTAACTGTTTCTTATCTGGCGAAGAACAGCAAGCTGTCCTGCGTACGGCAAACATTTCCTCTAATGTAACAAACATCTTCCCCTCCCCTAACCCAGCATACATATCCGAAAAACAGGGAAGGAAAAACAGCCAAGAGATTAGAGAAACCACACAACAGGTGATCAGCCGACCACCGGCATCAGACTCCCGGCCGCAGTTACTGGATCGGGATAACACAAAATAAAAGCAAGGAAGAGACGAGATTGCGCTGTCACAAGAGGTCACGAACTACAGAGGGAAGTGGTCATGTAAAGGACCTTTAACGATCGCCTTCCGCACTTCGGTTCGTGGACGACAGAAAGGGTGGAGGAGTTCCCTGTCTAGCGACAGCACGCCACCTGGTGGCACGGGAGGAACTGCCAAGGCTTTCGACGATTCAGCGTCATGTAAACGGGTGGAGAGAGAGAGAGGAGAATATATGCAAAATTGACCGCGGGAACATTGGTCCCGTTTCGCAGAACATGCACACAAGCCAGGACGGTTGTTTTCTTAGCTATCGGTAACGTTTTGCAGTTGAATACCCTGCATAGCGTTTCTATCAGGTTTCTGTATTGGATGTCCAGATTTCCCTCAGTACTTTCCGTTAGAAATTTGTACAAGGGTGTGACAGGCGACCGATGCCCAGAATAAATGACATCCTTTTGCGCCAAAAAGTGCGCACCGTGTGATTAGAACTTGTTAGGAAACTGGTGAGAACGAAAATGATCTAGAGGGTGATGAGTTGTATAAATGTGCTCCATATCGCAGTGTTTCCCAGTCAGTATGGTACGGCACTTATTTCGCATGTGACAGCACCATTTTAGCATTCAAACTCTTCATGCGGAGACTTTACGTTATGTGACTCACTCGACATATGAGTTGACTGACACCATTGTAGAACACCTTAAACTTTTCACCTTCATTTCATTTCATTTCAAGCTGGCCTTTAGATGAGTAAAAATGCAGCATAAGTAACCGCTAGATGTGGGGATTCTTTATTGTTAATATTATTTATTTCCTTTTTTTTTTTTTTCTCTCTCTGTCCGGCGTTACTCTCGGCACGCGCGTGACCAATTAGCTTTTGACCTCCTAAGCCTATTCGCCACGCGTGCCTCGCATTGGGCGCCTTTGGTCAAATGCAAAACAACTTTCCGACTTCATGGGCGGCCACTCGTCTCTTTCGGAGGCAACGTCTCCATTTGACTTCTTCCACAGCTTTGGGTCTCTGTCTGCCTGCAGTCAAATGAACCTGCTCAGCGAACTTACGAATTCCGACTGAAGCTCTTGAGAACCGTGCAGTCGATTTTGCTTTCAGAAAACTAGAAAATGTCTATTGGCTGCAAATGAATTTGAAATTAAATCGAAAACGAATTTAAGAACTAAAATAATTTCGAGCACAGTTTCACCTACCTTACTTAAATATGCAGCAGCGCTCATAGTTATAAAAGACGTTTGAGGAGAAGGAATCCTGAAACTCTTCACCGGTAAACTTTTTCCTTTATAGAACATTTATGCATACATACAAGCAGTCAACAAAGTCCAATAGTTTTGATCCGTTCGCGTAATATAGCTACAAAGAATACAGGCAAATGAACAATGAGTGAATGCTTAGAACCATTATTAAATCCAATCACCATTCAGAAGGATACAGTTTATGCACTTGATAAGTACTTCAGAAGGCATATCAGTAACAACGAGTTGCTTCGTATCCGTAGTCAGTATCTGTCTACTGTGCTCGTTAGTGATGATCTTGTTGTCACGAGCCCTGTCAACCGCACGATCAGCAACTTGAAGTCAACCATCTGTTTGAAATTCCGTTCCACACCAGACGGACGGAAGCCCGATCACAGACAAGTAAACACGCACGATATTTCGACGAACCACTGACCTACAAATGACGTACACAGCGGCCTCACAGGATAGCCGCGTCCGACGAACCTAGCATAATGGCATATATAAGTAATCACATATAATCTAGTATCGCTGCCCTTGATCTCGGCGCTGGCTGTCCCATCTATGAGTCAATAGACCCTCCTTAACAAATACATCAACAGCCGTACATCAACTGAACACGAAGGTGAGATCGTGCTCAGTGTGCACAGTGAAACAAATTAGCCAGCTTATGTTCTCTGGGACAGTTCGGATCTTCGCGGGGGATACAGAAGGAAAAATATAAATGAGCAGATTCTGTGTACACCGCCACCGGATTTACGGGCTTCATATTCCCTGAGCCAGAACTGTTCCATGAAAGGAGGGGACGCTTCGCAGCAGGATCTCATACAATAGGGCTTTTAGTATGGGAAGGACCGGCTTCTAACCGTATTGCTGCAGGCGGAGGTTTGGCAGGGGACGGTTCTAACCACGACTGTTGCGCTTTCAAAAGCAACACATTGCCTCTAACTTTTCGTCGTCGTTTTCATGAACATATCTGCTTTCTTTTCAGAAACCCTAAAGAAGTGTATATATCCGACCTGCATGTATATCACACGTACATATATATAGACAAAATCGAGCAACTGCTCCAGGTCAGAAAAAAGAAAAGGCGCTAAGACTGCCGAAAAACAAACAAACAAATAGGACAAAATACAATTGCGTTAAAGAGAGCCCTTCCTCTTCTCTTCTTTCCTCTTTTTTCTTGTAATAATTGGGACATAAAGTCTGAATATTTCACGCTTTTTATGTCCTTAGGGATTCTACTTTGGTTCAAAAGGAGCGTCGGCGTAAAGAAACAAAATGTCAAAATGACACTCAAATATAAAAGGGTAAGACAGTCGCGCGCACGCACCGACAAATAATAAATAGGTAAATATTGCCAATATTGCCCCACAAGGTACGTGATGCCTCAGTAAACGAACAAACAAGAGAGCTTTTTCTTCGCATCAAGCATGTGACGGATGGTACATGCCCGTTTACATCCAGAAACCACCGAACCCCAATTTCGCTCCTAAGCAGCTAGCAGCGGATCGACGTGGTTCTGACGCGGTCCACCGGCTGTGTGGGCACTCCGGAAGTACGGCCGCTATCGATTTCAACGATTGCCACGGCTAATGAAGCCTAATTGCCTCTCCTCGACGCCCCTGGCGATAAACACGTCCATACAGCTGTGTTCAGCTGGAAAAGTGGTACTGATTAGCACAAAGTCCACACAGCAAATAACCGATAAGGCATGCGGCTGCGTTTCAAGAAAGCCATACCTACTCCATTACGGTTCCTGGGAAATGAAATGGAGCGCAGTGTTTAGTCGATATCGCTAAAGAGAAATTCTTTTTCGATAGCGTAAAATTTTCATTACCTTCATTACATTCATTACACGTCAAAGAACTTGGAGTAGACAGAATTAAGGATGAGTTGATACATTTCTCTCGCAATGCGAAAGGCTAATAAATCGAACAACAGCTAACACTAGAAAAAATTAAACACAGCTGCTAATGTCGTAATCAACACATCGATTTCGTAGGCGAACTGCTTAGAAACAGTCTTGTCTGCTTCTGCTCCTCCTTAAGTCTTTTATACAAGTGTTCGTTTCAAGAATATTCAGCCGCGTTTGAGACTTGTGTCTCAGATTATCTTTGCTCTTCCCCAGTCCCAGGGTTCCATCAGGAATATATACAGTCTTGTAAATGGAATGGATATACCACGTCATTGAATGCATGACGGGGCTTCGCAGGGTTTATCTAAACGTGAAAATTTATGGATAAATTTCCAGTACTTTGGTTTTAGTAAATCAGTCAGTCCTGCTGTAATGTAAATGAATGCAGTATTAAGCGCGTTTTGATGTCCCAGCTGGAGCATGGGTGAACCACACGAAAAAAAAAAGAAAAAAAAAGCACATTGCTGCCACAATACAAGTGTGAAATGAGTAAAAAAGCAGTATCTCTCTACTTACTCTGTCCTCATTATAGTATACTGGCAGCACGGACGATTGCTGCAAAATATATATTACTTAAAGCTACTATAAAGTGGCCAGGCAGGTAATATAAGCGAACCTCACTAAATATTAAATCGAAGTAATAAGTAACGTATGTAATAAGTTACGAGTGCGGCAGTCAACTCTAATTATTTTTAATTTGTAGAGAAATTGTTGCGAAATTGCTGCGACGTCTGGTGGAAACGAACACCAATTCATCAGGCAACAGTGGGTATAAGGTACGAATCTTCTTTGTTGTGATTTGTTGGCTCGTCACTAACTTATTTGCCTCTAGGAGCGAACTACCTATATCTAGATGTTTGAGTGTTTGGAGTTTTCAGTGAAGACTATTTGCGTTTCAGTGAAAAATATTTGCACCGTACGGTCCGTGTACAGTAGTGGAGTCTGGTTTGTTGCGCCATACTATGTACCACTGACGCACAGATTTCCATGTGTAGAATGGCAGAAGACGTAGTGCTTGACCGGTCAACGCTGGTAATCAGTAAATGGTTCGGTATGATGAAACATTAGCCTGAAGTTTTAGGAGTATCTGTTCATAAAGAAAATTGCACACATAACAGCCCTCGTTGAAGCCTTTCCTGAAGGAAAGTAAAAAAAGAACAATCCAGGGTGTAACTTTACACCCAGGCATGAAGATGTAACTTTACCACCATTTGGGCACAATATACGCGACGAGCACGTTACCACCTGAAAGTAGTAACCCCTACACCCCTTTTTTCTAAAAGTGCACCCCAATTCTTCAGGCAACAGTGGGTGTAAGGCACCAAACTTTTTGTTCTGATTTGTTGCTTTGTAACCAGCCTTTTGGCTTCCGAAGCGAATTACTTATATCTAGAAGTTTGAGTTACAAAAAATAAATGAGAAAGATACAGGATCCTGCTCATTTGAGGATGCTTTGTTTTATTGACTCCACCGTCCATGCTGCCGATACTGCATAGATGTGGATTGGACTGCATTTGCTTGCAGGTGGCTGCTAGTGTTCTCCTTATTTATTTATTTATTTTGAGTGCCCTCCAACGGCACGCGGCCTAAATGGTGGTGCACTTTTGCAACTGGGTTTTATAAAAGTGGAACACGTTGTAGAATTAAATTAAGTTAGGTCTAACATCACAAAAAGAAAAGAAAAGCGCGGTGACATCATCAAATACAACATAAAAATAAAGTACTAATCCAGTACACATGCAACGCTATTTTGCCGTCACATTCGGTGGGCAATGCAAGGTTGGAAGTAGGATAGACACATTGTTGTCTACAAATTTTCAATTAAATCTTTCCACAGAACGACTTAAGTGAGTGACACAAAAACTGTAGCGTTGAATCCCTGATGCTTCACAGTGTCGGGCTCACACAATTGATGGCGCTGCAGCAGAGCCACTTTACAGTACCTTTAAGCACCGTAAGATAACACTGCGCACCGCCCTCTTACGGCTTTAGCGTACCTGCGATTTCTGATCACGATGACCAAACTTTGGTCAAAGAGACCCTGACAAGCCTCAAGAACCCTGACAAGCCTCAAGAACCCTATAAACATTTTATGTATACGGACTCTGTAGGGCATATCACGTCGAACTACATAACATTCATCGTCGAGAACGCTGCTGTTTTCTTGTACTTTGGAGTCAAACATCGACCGAAAAGTTGCCCCTCGTCCGGAAGTTTCTTTGAAGCTGACGTCACGAAATGTGACATTCTATTGGTTGGTGGCATTATTTACATCAGTCATTCTCAAAATCGCAATCACGGTTTCGCAAGCGCATCTGGGTTTCCCGACTTGGTCGCCCCCCGAGAAAGAAATTATCGTCACAATCCCAGGATATTCGCTGGAACAATATGAGGCATCTCTGCAAATCGAAAATGAATCCTTAGCGGTAGCATGAGAACAGAACTGAATAAGAGAGAGTGTACAACACTGAATGGACACCAGGACACTGTTTTGCTTGTTGGAATAGCTCCGATATAATTATGAAGCTTTATCATCGTATTTACTTATCAGGTGCAGCTCCTTGCAATGCTGCATTCTAAACAGCACAACGTGTGTATCAGTGTCATTAGGTAGCGCAGCCACCTCGTCGACAGCACAACGTCGGCAGAGTTTATCTGCTGTCACGAGCTAAGCGAACGGATCAAGGGATGGTCACATGCATGAAACGGAAACTATACTCAGCAGACGCGTTTAATAGTGCTGTATGGTGACGTATTATACTGTGTTCAACTTAATCGACAGTCACAAATATAGAATTCAGATATAATATGGATTCGTAAAAAGAAAAAGAAATCAATAAGACACCTAAAATATGTAATAACTATAGCCGAATTCTCCCGAGGGCATAAAACACCCTGAATCCAGGGTACACGGGACTCATGATGTAAGCTTTGGGAGCTCCGGCATTGGGCGAAAAGGACAATGCGCCTTTTGATAAATTACAAAATATCAGTGGTGTCAAACCTGTCGAAAACTTGCAGTTATGTCTCAAATGACCTGGTTTACAATATGAAACAGTCGAAACACGGTCAAGAAAAGCTTGTCAGAGTACATTTATGGCTGCTATGGACCAGCTGTACTCACATGTTTATATGCAACCCATGTGCCCTTGGTAGTCCTGGTGATTCTGCAGGGCTGGACTTGCGTCTCTGTTTTGTTTTTCTGCATGTTCCCCACATCTGGTTCTGCCCTTCAATTGTTACGATAGAAACTGTTGCGACTGAGTGACATAACTGATACTGAACATGCCGAAAGTGGGGCACTACCTGAGCAGGAACACGCAACGACTGCATTCTCTCGTGACGTACACGTTTTTCTGAGGTATTTTGGAATACTCTGCAGAGGGGTGCAACTCTTACTAGAGGGTGTTCATTATATACCACATTATGAACACCCAAAGCGATGTAAAATAGTACTGCGCACTGGTACTTTTAGTCTCCAAAGTCACGAATCAGGTTGGGTTATTACGACACGGTGATGCGATCTGTAATGAGTTATTGCCACTCTTATCAAGCATCTCTAACTTAGTGCCTTTCAAAAGGAACGTAAAAAGAATTCTTTGACACTGTAACAGTAACTTAGTTTTGTCGGTATTTCGAGTTACTTTATTGTTCAATCTCTATTATACCGTTCACAAATGTGTAATAAAAAATAGTAATAACAAAAAGAAAAAAAAATTCCGTTTGTCTTACATCTGTGTTAAATCCCTGTCGTGTATTAATTGAAACGACTGGATTTCCTTTCTAATCTTCTTTGTCGACTGTCCTTACAGTTCACCTTGCGCTGTTCTAAAGGGCCCTCTTTTCTTATTTCTGTTCTTCTTTCATGTTGTGTATTGCTGGTGGCAGTGAATGAGATGATTACAAAGAAATTGAAATGAAATGAAGCGTCGTATTGCAGAATCTCTGTTTTAAGCCACTGGACTTTAAGCCTGTCACAGCAATGAAGAGTCAGCGCATTCCCGCCGGCGGGCCCCAGGTGAAATGAGGCACCCCGCACGCAATATGGTTCTGAGAGATCCCTTTTTAAAAGTCGTAGCGCTACTAAAATAGACCCATGACATAACAGGGGGAGAGATTATGCGTACTCCGTGACATACAGGATGCAGTCGAGTTTCAAGAGCTCGGCACACGCATAGTATCTTCTAGCTTCGGGAGCAGGAATTGCTCATGTAGCAAGCTTCGAGCGAATTATATATAGCTATATAAAGCGAACTTATAGAGCGTTTCTAGATTTTCATGATCTTTTGACCACTTTTCGATCCCAGGATGAGACGGACCTGTTCAAGCTATATCAAGGGCACTTCCTTTTGATGACATTTTATGTGCAATGTATGTGGTTATGCGCAAGTACACGGCACACTGATGGATTTCGAATGTTTGGTGACCGCTGCATGTGTGCTGTGACGCCAGTCTAAAACAACAGCAACAACAAATGATGATGATGATGATGTGGGGATGTTGTTTCCCACCGGCACCTTGTTCTACCATGTAGCACCGTATCGTTAATGTGTACATTACAGAATGTCAATCAACGAAAGCGACACTTAACATACCCCGTCTGCAAGGGATAGAATTGAAACTGCAGTTTTTCTCCTTTATTTCTTGGGACATCCCTTATGCTTGTGCCCCAGATGCCTCGAAGGGCATACGAGGGTTCCATCCAACTTAAATAGCACCGGAGACAGCAGATAAGCCGTGTTACATATTTAAGGAGGAAACCATCACCTATAAGCGATTAGTCCATCCCTCTCCTGCGCTGAGAGGCTGATAAGCTGTTCAATGGGCCACCTTCTAATAGACCACCAACATATATCGATCGCTTACGGTCCCGATTATGGCCAGGTGAGTCTCCGTCGCTCTTTTAGTTCCCTAGACGTCAGCGCTTTTATAACGGAGTAGGAGGAAGGGCACAGCGATGTCCACGCTACTTTGGCGAAATACCATATCGCAAAGAAAACCCAGGGGAAAAGGAAATAATTCTAGGCCAGAGAATCTCAACGTCAGAAAGGCATTCCGTGACTTACAAACTGATGCTGAGTTGACGTCGGGTATAACACCCGTAGTTGGCGAAAGCGTGAATACGAATGTGCTCGTGTTACAGTAGCGTACCTGACCGCCCTTTTCTGCTTTCTTGAATTCTCGAAGAGCCGTGTCACGTGAGTGCAAGCCTCCCCTTCACCCCGCTGTCTCCGTTATTGCACCCCCTCTTAGACAACGGTGCAAAGTATGTAGACTTCAGTACCACGCACAGTATGACACAGACAGTCCGCAAAAAAAAAAGAAAAAAAAAGACAGATAACCGCTCGAAAATAAGAAGGGTATCATAACAGAGTGGTGGTGTGTGTTTACCGTATCATGCCGCTTACAATGAGTACTATACATACTCTTAAGAAACCGTCGAAAGCGATTGGTAATCTCGGAGAGACGCGATGATAGTTCGAGTAGAGTTGCATAACGAGCAAAGACTGAGATGCAAAATTCATAGTTTGTTACACTGCCAGTCTCCGCAACACACACTCTAATAATAATAATTTGTAGAATTTGTTGCAGAGGAAGCGGGTGCGGTCTGCCTGCCTACTTGGCGGCATGGTGCACCTCCACAGGGTAGGGCTGCGGGTAATTTAGACCACCTGGGGATCTTTTGACGTGCGCCGGAAATCTCCGACACACGGTGCCAGTAACAATGTTTACCTCTACCACATTGCTACCGTCCTCGACCGGGATCGAACCCGCGATCTTCAGCGCAGAAGCCAGGCACGTTACCTCTGCGCCGCCGAGGGCGGCCCAGTAATTTGTAGGTTTACGTCGCCAGACAACTGTGATCCACACACACACAGCAGAAACTTACCAACAACCAAACACGAAACTTCTTATCGAAAAGCCAAAAAGCTATCCATGCCTCCATTTATGGTTCAACAGCATTTCGGGGAAAGAGCTGAATTCACATGAGCTGAATTCACATGGGCAAAATATTCCATGGGCATGCCCCCGATGTCTTGCTGAACGAATGCTCAGAAGAAAGAAACTCTCACTCTACGCTCAATTGTTTTTGCAGCCATTGCCAGTACGCTAGAACAGTAATATTATTTACTCTATATTTTATACAAGTGACGTATTGGCTTCCGACTGACACCACAGTTGGAAATACTGTATTATCTGAGAGTTATCTGACATCGAAATCTTATGAATGGCTCACGCTATTTTAAGAATTTTTCTCTTTTTTTTTTCTTTATTTTAAATGAAACTCTACATAACTTTAACGTGAGTCGGTCCCTACTACAGATCAAAGCTTGACTGCTACTTGTCATTACTATCACTGCATTACATCGGTAAGTTCACTTGCCCGCACAGAGGTTCCCTTCCAAGCACTTTCACAAAGTTTTTCTTTTCCCCCCTTTTCATACCTGTGACTCACAACGTTCTCCGACCCTTTGTCGGAAGACGCTCTGAGCAAGACGGAGGTGCGATGAGAAAGCGTGCAAACCTTACTCACCGTCCGAAGTCAGACTGAGCTCCTAGCGTCGACACATCCAACCCGAAAAGCACCCAACACAAATGAAGAGCACCGCGGGCGGTTGGGCCGCTTATGCGGGCCGTCGAGGCACGATGGGGAAGAACGAAGAGGCCGAGAGACGGGACGGACGCGCAGGAGTGCGAGCGGCATTTGACGGTGACGCCAAGGAGCGCCCTCTCTCGTGCGACTTCTCTCCTACACCGCGTGTGCCATGCAAATACTTTGCCCTCTTAGAGGTAGATTATACATGTGTTTGTCTCTGCTCTTATTTCGCGCAGCTCGGTGAATCCCAACGACCAAATTCCAACGACCGATGATGTTTTTAATGTTTGACCGCGTTTTGATCGCATCTGATTTTAAATCTGATTTTAAAATATGAGCTTGCGCCATCAGACACATACGCTACACTGCTGTAGAGTGGGACAAGAGTCAAGGTGTCCAATGATCAGCTGCACTTTGCCGTGAGACAGCACACAAAAGCAATTAAATTCTCGATTTTTTCTTCTGTTCGAACAGCCGGGGTTTCATGTGAAAAACTCTGCAATGTTTTATTACATCCTGCCACACAAACGTCAATGCGGTGCCGTCATGTCTGCAGTCCAGAAGTAATTTCTTTTCATTCCACTGAGCCACCGGCTTTGCGGCCGTCAACTAACCGCACGACAACAGAACCTCGGGGAGGTATGTTACATGACATTGAACTTTTCAGGTACAAAATCGTGAAACTCTGGGCATCACAGGAACCGTCGTAGTTTTTAGGGCACAGTGATGCTTGAAGGCCAACCTGTCTGACTTCTCGAAAGCCGTCAAGCCATGGGAGACGGGCATCGGTTGCAATGGAATGTGCGCGTGAAAAATGTTGCCGAAAGACTGTCAATATATTGTGCTGCTTGGATGTGTTCCATTATAAGATTGTCAGAGCGATTTGAACAATTCATGTCGTACGGTGTCCCAAGCAGCACAATGTACTGAAAGTCTGGTGCATTTGGGGTAGACGAATTTATAACGACAGTTCGCAACGCACCAGAGAAAGAGTCACAAGCAGATAAGGCACCTGACGAACACCCTAATGGACCCGACTTTCAATATAGATTGTGCTGCTTCAATGTATGCCGTTATAAGATTGTCGAAACGATTTCAACAATTCCTGCTGTACTGTGTCCCAAGCAGCACAATGTACTGAAAGTCGGGTGCATTAGGGGTGGACGAATTGACAACGGCAGTTCGCAACACATCAGAGAAAGAGTCACAAGCAGATAAGGCACCTGACGAAC
>JARGYV010096949.1:0-11662 GCA_029532675.1 Ornithodoros moubata
TCACTCACGCTCTGCTGCTCAGCAGATCGAAACTTTATTTTCCATCACTACAAGTTTCAGCCCTCACCTTGGAGTGTGACGAGGTTGCTTAATTGGACGCGTGAAGTGACAGTTTGGCGCAGAAAATCAGGGTTGCTGTCGTTAACCACAAAACCTTTTCATTTGGTTCTCAAAAATGTGTCATCCTTGAATATCAGGTCATGAGATATTGCTATGACCTGCTGCTGAATAAGTCTCCGCTGAATAAGTCTCCGCATTGAACTGCGCATAGATGAAAATACGGGAAACGTTTATTTTGTTTGCATGGTGTATTGCAGCTTGATAAGTGCCTGTTGTGTGTCCATTAACGCCACAGAGGCTTATGCAAGTAGACTCGCTAGCTGACCTAACTGTATCTGCCAGCTAGCTGAAAAGCTAGCCAGCCTATTTCTGTATTTCATCCCTATTTGCGTGTTCCAACCTTAGAACACCAGTTTCCATCGCTGTATACGTATATTGGATAACAAAGAGGTATTGGTAGAAGATTTGTCCTTTTGCATGTTGTTTCAGTGAGCATTTCTATAATCTCTTAACTTTTTGTAAACACTAAATACTGCTTTTTCAAGCACTGACTACAAAAGTTGCATGTCTTAAAATGATGAACCATGCTCTGTTCAGCTACAGGTCCAAGTTATCTGACCTGTGATTTACTATCTGATTGTACATCTACAAATGGAGGAAACTAGTGCGAGAGTATGTGAAGCTTGATTTGGTATTGACCCTATAGCGCTGCCTTTTTTGCTGACACATATCTGCCCCTGCTACACCCTGCAAGATGATTCTGTACCTTGAATTCGGGGCAGACGTGAAATCTGAAATACCACAGTTGTGATGATGTGACGATAGCGTGTGACAAAAGCATTCATTTGAAAAGGTTACATGTATTGTGCATTTAGATTGTTAGCTGTAGCCTGATACTAGACAGGGTGCATTTATAAGACTGTAGTTTAGAACCTTGTACGTAATAAGCGACATAGTCTGTTAACCAAAAACTGTATCGTTAAATTGCAAGTGTTTGCTTCTTGAGCACATATAACCACGTGTGAGCCATGAGCCATGTGATACCATTGATCAACCAATTTGGGGTTGAGCAGTATGTACTTGGAGACCATGTCTCAAGCAGCAACTTATGTACAGTGGAGGTGCATTGTGCTTATGCTGTTTGCTTAGCCGCATTCTTAAGCTAATGTGTCCAACAATGTCAAGACCAACCTTTCGACAAAAAGTTGCCTATTTTGGCTAGGCTAGTCATTTTTTACTAAGAATTGTGTACAATTTTTCATACTTTTATATATGAAACTAGATTCTAGTCCTTTGCCCTCTCTTTTTTTATTCATATTCATTTTCTATTCCTTTTATTCTAGCAACTACAGGCAGCAACACTGTGTGGAGGTGAGGGTATTGAGAATATATTGAAGGAGGGGAAGTGCATAGACGAGCTTGATCCCCCTTAAACTCCTATTAGCCATGTATCCGCAACAGTATTTTCTATTCACTACCATAAATTGCAGGTGTATGGAGGTCAAGAAATTGCCTTGCCTCGCAAATGCTAGTCACTTTAGCTAGAAGCGATGGCTTCACCGCCCCCAACGTTGCCATTTCTAGTCTCATATGCGATCATCTTTGTGAGGACTGTTCACAAACTGCTTCAATGCGAGATTTTGTAGCGGGAAGTTTTTATTCATATGCGCAGATTTTGTTTCAATCTAAGATGCTGTTTATGTGTATCGCTCCCAGTTTTTACACGGAGTAAATTTGGTTACGATGATATGCATGCTATGTAAGACTGGGAATTCAATACTTCTGTGCCACAACACAGTGAACGGAGACGACAGATCCCACGAACTTGATATAATGTTCGTAAAAGCCAGCTGCATATATTGCAGTTATGATGAGCGAATAAAACGCTTCACACAGAAAGATAAAATTATGCTGCTGTTTAACGAAGTGAGGCACGTGCTACAAGGTGCCTAGCCGAAACTGAAAACCACACAAAACCTCACGAAACAACCTGACATGTTTTTAATAATTTATTTCATCTCCCAGTGTTACACTGTACTGATGTTTACACAAACTCGACAACTTGTGTTGTACTCCCCATGACACTGCCGCATGGTACATATTGCACTGCACCACCAAGCAGTGTGATGATGACTTTTACGATGCAAAATCTTTAACTTTTTGGCTTACCTTGCAGCAAAAGTTAGGTTGCTGCCACAAACTGCCCTTCAGAAAATTTGTCTCTGCTTTTCTACATTCTAAAAATAATCTGCAGCAGCACCTCATGCGCTTTTACGAGACTTCAGCCGACAGCGCACAGTTCAAAGCTCATGTGCTCATGACCTACCTATGATGTACTTGGAAATGCACTAACATACTGGTACTATACATATGTACAATGCGCACACATGCATGCACTCAACATCAAGCGAATATGTGTGTATGTAGGAATCACAAAACTTGTGAATTTTTTCTTTCCCTTTATCAAACTGATTGGAAGCCCATATCTACCACATGTTATTAACTGTTGTCTATGATGCAACACAATTTGAATGTTGTATAAGTAAGCCAACAACATGTCAAGAGTAAAAATTTTCTGAATGCGATTACACCCACGCAATACAGCAGGATATGCTTTATCCGTATCGTCTACAATGAAAGATTGGTGGATCTGTCAAAGCGAATTGATTACATTTTGGACAGGCATTTTCTGCAACATGTTCTAAAGGGGAGAGTCCTGCAAAGAGCTTGCACATCAACCTCGATCGTGAAATGATAGTGGCGAAAGTTAAAAGAAAAAAGATTTATCCGCCACAATAAATAAACAAGGAATGAAACAATTATCAACAGAAAGGAACATGATTGACAGCAAGATAAGGACTGGTATGCAGCACTGATCTTGTAAATGAGTTACTTTCCTTTTTCTGTTTCTCAAATGAATGATCATAGCATGTTACGAATGACTGTCCGAGCATTTGTACACACCACATGCAAGGTTCGAATCCCCCAGAGCCATTTCTAGCATAGTTTTCTGCATGTGGTGTATGTGTGCATCTGTGGGTGAACATTTGTGAATTGTCTAGTAGAGTCCATGTGCCAACATTCACACAAATCAAACTTGTCTATCAAACCCCAGGAATCCTACCCTGTAGTCATGTGGGAAGTGCATAGGCAGCAGACGCAGGTGGAGACAGCAGCATGGCACAAGTGTTGGGAAAAAACACACTGCCTGCACTACAATGTACAGAGCATACACACACAATATTTCTTTGGGACTTCTGTTCCAAGGACAGCCCAGTACTATGGCATAAATTATATGCACCTGAGAGGAAAACTAATGAAATCAAAGGCTACGATTTGGCATTGTTGAAGTGCACAGTGTCAAAATATACTAAGCGCGCACACCCACACAAAAACAA
This sequence comes from Ornithodoros moubata, assembly GCA_029532675.1. Taxonomy (NCBI): domain Eukaryota; kingdom Metazoa; phylum Arthropoda; class Arachnida; order Ixodida; family Argasidae; genus Ornithodoros; species Ornithodoros moubata. Next base: position 3,459 of record JARGYV010096949.1, read on the forward strand.
ATAGAAAAAATGAACACACAAACAGCGGGCATGACAGCAGTCATGTCTCGGTGACATCCGTATTGCCTCACATATACATATGTACATGTGCAGAACAACAAAAAGGATCTCTGCAACTTTGTAAGCTACGCCACATTTGACATCGTTTGTTTGCACCACCCCTTCGCTGTTAACGAGTTTCTCGCACCCTTTTCCTGGACACTTCTGTCATATGCAGGGAGACTAGTACCTCGACGTTAAAATGGTAAAAGCAACACAGAAGAAAGGGGAAGCAAGAGGCAGCTGAGCTAGCCTATCTATCTCATGAACTGTCCCAACCAACAACTGACAAGGTGCTTGGCATGTCAAGCAGGGAAAAAAAAAGATTCTTGGCAGTTACATAGAACAATATCTACAGAGTGCACCTTGACCCATAGTTGCGTCCAATGCAACAGAACAACCTGCTAAAAATGACCTTCCACGCAGTTAAAGCACCTGTGCATTCAGCCAGATCAAAAGGAAACGCAGAATTCACCAGATTTAGACGAAATAAGCTTGACAGTCCACTTGATTCAACGACGAATTTACACAAAGCAGCAGGATCACATTTCCCCTGAAGTGAACAGAAGAATCATCATCTTCCTTGTTGTGCAAAACAAGGTCAGGCTGCTGTCTTTACGTCATCTCTGTGCCCGCACTGACAACTGCTTTGCCTGGAAACAGTTAATCAAACCACGAATGACCATATTTCTAAGCATTCGAGCACAGTGCCAAAGACTCCATTCACTTACACGATGCAACTTGCAGGTGAGACTTTGGTGCCAGCTGCACAGTTCTTCAGTTCTCCTCCGTTCCTAGATCCTCGCCTTCATCGATATCTTCCTCATCCTCTGGAGGACTGTTTTTCATTCGTTCTCTCATGCGCCGGACCATCTCAAACTCATTATAGTGTTCCTTGCGCCTGAGTTCAAACACCCTTCGCCGTTCTGTGAAAGGTACAGGTTCATTTACTTTTTTCATTTAAGCTTTAGGGACTACAGTGTTTGTGTGCATGTCTGTTAAAGAGGAGAGACATAGTGCACAAGAGCAAGATAAGCATAGTAGTCATACGTATTTCTTCCTCTGTTAAATGCTCCACTTCTTCTGGGGAGTCAGGTTCCTCAAAGACTTTTGCTGGAGTCTCCGTACCCTTTTCGATTCTACGAGACAAGCCGTCGAGCACAATGAACACACGCGTACTACAAAGACGTGCTTTCAGTATTTCAGCACTTGCCATTTTCTCGAAGAGTGTGAAAAAGGACAGTGCCTGCATACCTTGCTGCCAAAGTTTCTGGGTCAACTATGCTGAGTTCTTCCCCTTCAATTCCATAGTTGTAGGGAGTCTTTGGTTCGTCAACTTTCATAAATCCATAATCTTTATCAGGTGGATGTAGTGTCTGTAGGATGTTTATTTCGTCCCATTTCAGGTCCATCTGACTCCTGCATAATAGTAACATGTTTCTAATTAGGCCAAAGAGTGTGGTACCGGGAATACCTAAAACTGGACACTACTTTCCTGGCACGAATGCTAGACATAGTACAACATAACTTTCACCCAGGAATGAATTAAGGGCTTCTCTCGAAGTGAAATATCCTTTGTCAGTTAACACGCTGCACCGTTTGCTCCATTTCACTCGAATAGAAAACCAGAAACTGAGTTTTAGGCCCTTGGGATCCACCCTGAGCACATGAATTGCGATTATGCAGTTAATGGCGTTTATACTTCTCACGAGGCTGCTAGATACTATACCTTGGATGTTTTATTCATAGCAATATATGGCAGCAGTGCCGACTGAACGTATTAGAGTAGCCCCTTCAACGGTATTGCCCTTGACCTTCCTCAAGCATTGAAATCACTGCTCCCTGAAGAGCGAGCTTTGGAGGGAGGGCAACACAGCAGCTGTGCAGTACCAACAGACTGACATAGTTCACAATCAGACGCTTACGCTAAAAATTACGCAATAAGATACGGCTGTATTTACACAACAGTGATAATCATTACGACCGGCACTGAAGCTATATACCCTTTCCTAGAATGAACCACCTAAATTTTGCTGTTGCAAGTGCGTCAGATAAAACATACAATTCATAAGTTTGACTCATACTCACTGCCGCCGTGCCTCTGCATATTCGAAGCTCGTAGATGGTTTGAGTATACCTTTGGGAGGCTTTTTCGCCAAGTTTTCCGCCATGTTTGATAGTGGAATTATGGAGCGCGATGAGCATCATGGGAGATGTTATTTTACGCCACCTGCTATGAAGTTCGTCTGCTACTGTTTATAGTTTCTATTGTTATGTTCCGGTTTATAGCATGTTCCGCGGTACATTGAAATGCGACACAGTGACTCGAAATGATGCCCTCCAGTTTCGGTACGGATTGCATACTCTTCTACCACATTCTTTGTGAATTTGTCAGTTCCACTGTTTTGTGCACGTTGTGGTTTGCCGTTTGTCGCAGAGTGAAACCCTCTGCTGGTTTTCCCTTAGACGTTTCTCGTGCCTTGCAATAATTTCGTGTGGAGTTGAGCCCATTACAATAAAGCTGCTTTTCTGGTCGTTGTACTCGCCCTTTAGGACCATTTAACGACTGGTATGTAATATTACTTTCAGTCCTGTTCTGGGTACGTGACATGCGATGGAATTTTTGCAGTACAAAGGAACATATTGTTGGCCACTACATTTTTCTTGTCTCTCGCTCTCCTCCGTGAAAATCCACCCACACAAAGTGCATTTCTTCTTACTCACGTCCCGAGTAAACTGTTTATTACGCATTGCCATGAATCACGCTCAATAAGTAGCACATTATCTGTTTGTTCAAGCATTGTATATCATACACTTACAAATACAAGAGAGGGCACTTCACGCGAATGCCGTATTCGAATCTGCCTTCATGAGGCGCTCCACCATGTTCTTTGCATACTTAAGTCGCGAAGCAAGGTCCGGTGAACACCCAGATGTTCCCAAGGTCTTGAGCTTGAATGTACGGAAAGCGCGATTGGTGTCGATGTAGGACACTGCTGCCATCAGAGGGCAGAGGATGATCTTCGTGTGGTCTTGGAAGAAGTTTATCTGCAACAACAAATGAAAGAATGGAAGTAAATATAATAATCTGCTACTCAACTCAATGCCCCTTCAGCACAATCACACAGCATAAGACTGTTTACCTGGACAGTGCCGTTGGTTAAGTAAAGGACAATGGCAGAACGTGTGCGAAACCAAGACCGGAGGTACGGCAATCGCACCAAGTCGTCCCCTTCCCGAGGTGCAACGCTCTCCCCGGCCTTTAGGAGGTGCTGGTTCATGTAGTTTCGGAAATACTTGAGCAGAGTCATCTTCTTCTCCATGGAACTGGGGTACTGGTCCAGGGTATGATACGCCTCCTGGCCATCACGGTCCACATACGTCACACCACTGCAGTACAATCCACGGCAAGTCGAAAAAAGAAAGCGTATATATAAAGAAAGCATTTGCTAATCTTCCACATGAAAGGTTTTATACTAACACATTATTATTGAGCAGCACAATCCGCGTGGAATCGTTGAACAGAACGGCTATGCTGTTATCGCAGAGCTGGTAGCCGAGGCCATATTTGTCTGTGTAATCTACCCATTTAGAAACCCAAAACACAGGCGTGGCAGCTGGGTCTTCCGCCTCATCATCTTGCACAAATGCCCTCTCTTGCGGATGCGATTCCAGAAGGCCTTTAACAAGGCCGTGAAGTTCCTTGAGGTGCGCGTCTCGTTCATCAACTATCTCCGCTGCATCAGATAAATCGCGCAATAAATTAGAAATACCAAAGACACAAATCGCAGCAGTTTTTCTGATGGCGATATCTTACGCTTTGGCTGTGGCTTTATATCCCGCGCATTTTCGGTGCCTTTTACAGTCTGTCCGGCGGCAGTCCGGATGGGCGTCAATTCGTTGCCACCATTTTCTGTAAACAATTTATCGTAGCTCAGCACAATAACTGCTAACTTCACCTCGCAGGCTTGCCTTTGAGCTCAACGAGGGGCTTCCTCGAAGCGTTGAGACTGGCGTTCATAGTATCGAACCGAGGAGCAGTTGTGAGGCACGACACAGGAAGACGGTGTGGAATAGGACCTGCATTTGACATTTACAACCATCCATTACAAGTTAATAAGAAGAGAGAGAAGCAATGGCAAAGCCAGGAACTCACCAGATGTGAAAAAGTCGTCAGCTAGCACAGCATCTACGTTCGGCCTCCGTTCAGGTTCCAGCTGCAACATCTTCTGAATGAGTACCCGTGCAGTCGGTCCAACACAGGATGGAATGCGATATTCATTCTTCTTAATACGGATGTAAGTCTCTTTTAGGGACGACGTCTCGAACGGTGGTCGGCCCACAAGGAGTGTGTACCTTAAACACGAATTTTGTTTTTAACATCACAGAAACGGACCGTGTACGTATTGTTACTACCGAGTGAACTTACAGTATGCACCCAATCGACCAGATATCTACTTCAAAACTATGTCCCTTCTTGCCTAGTACTTCTGGAGCAATGTAGTTTGGTGTTCCGCACAGTGTCCTAAAAGTTTAAAATTCACATAAATATGCTATGTACACTAGGCGTGAACCCTGCATATTCACTTTTTGCGTTCGCCTTCAAAGTCGAGGCGAGTGGCCAGACCGAAGTCCCCAATTTTCAGCTCCATTTTTTCGTTGAGGAAGAGGTTGCCTAGTTTGAGATCCCTGTGGATGACCCTCTCTTGAACCAGGTACTTGCAGCCGTTCAGGAGTTGTTGCATGAAGTACCTCGCTTCGGGCTCAGTCACAGACTTACGACGCCGCTGCAATTCCATGAGGGACTGCAGGCACAAAGCGTGGCACTCGTGAATTGAAATGAGCTCGCGGTTACGGCTTGAAAACTAAGTGTCTCTTACATGTCTGTTGCAGAGCTCAAGTATAATGTAGACATTCTTGTCATCTTCAAAGAAACTGTGGAAGCCGACTATGTGCTTGTGGTGAAGACTTTTGTGAATGGTGATTTCCTGCGTCATCTGTAAAGTATCGAAAATATACAGATAAACGAATGGAACAAGAGATACCATATTGGCTGGCACACCAGTGGGTTCCTACCTTTTCCTTTTGGTGTGATTTGACTAGCAGGGATTTGGAAACCACTTTCCCAGCATAGACAACCTTCGTTGCCTTGTCTGTGAGTTCGTAACATTTTGCAAATCCTCCCTGCATACAATTGAAAAATAAATAAACAAATACGATAAACAAAAAGATAGATAAATAAAAAATTAAAATATGACATTCTCACATGCAGTTATATACTACAACAAATGTGAAACAGAAGCTAATCAGTGTCGTGCACTTGCCCTAGAGTTTATTACCCCTGAAGGAGGGATCCCAATTCTATGTGCTCAAGAGGCCAATTTTTGGGGGATACGCAGTGGCGCCCTTAGGTGCAGACTTTAAAAAGCAGTGTTTATTTCATTTGCTTGTTTATTTAATTTTCTAGCATAAATAAATATAAGCGCTACTGGGCAGCGTAGCATGTAATAATTTTTACGCAAGTCAACAAGTAAACGACTGTCGCAGTGCACGCCGCAGGTTGTTGCTTTTATGAACAGTTGTGGCGGTTACAACGCGCGGAGTCGGAAGCACCTGCACCCTTTGGTGATAGAAGAAATCAACAAATTTTTTAATAAATATTTTCAGAGCTATGCGGATTAGCCTAATCCCAAATAATAAGTCTCACTAGTAACTGGTTCCGCACACAAAGATTTTATCGTCTGCTGTAATAATAACGGAAGAAACAAAGAACAGTGGTAGTTCTAAAACAAATACTGGTGCTCCTTTCGACATGCGTATATTTGAAACTACTGCAGAAACGTTTAAAAAGCTTAACGGCCACGAAAACGGGGAAAACAAAGGTTACACGAGTTCAACACAACTCCAATGCACACAGACGACGTTGACTTAAGTGATAATTCTGTAACTTCCTTACCTTGCCTAGGAACCTTCCTTTAATATACTCTTTCTTGGATCTTTGGTCTACGACGATATCGGGTACATCCTTCTGGAGAGCCTTGTCAGAGGAGGTGGCCATTGTACGCCTGTACTCAGCACCGTACGACTCTACCTCCAGTTGCCAATTTCAAATTTGATGCCCAACCGCCCTTCACGCACTACGCTCTTTAAACATGCTCGTGATCTCAAGTGACATCCGAAGGCATCACGCATCAGCGCGCTTAAAAAAATAATTCCTCATTCTCACAAGAAACAAACAGCAATCATAGCTTTACTGAGTTTTTTGTGTATTTTATGTGGTTTTATTTATCGTTTTTTTTTTCTTTTTACAAGATGTCCATGAACAGAAAGTTTTTGTACTGTACTGTTCTCATGCGCAGTTGGAAAGGGGATGATATTTACTCGACGCTTAGCTTGCTGCGGACTTGGAACAGAAAAACAAACACAATCGGTAAAATATAGTGAGTAAATCTATTTTAAATTTTGAGTTGACCGTCACTTTGGCCACTTTGTATTTCTATAATGTTGTTTGTGTTTGTCGATTTAAAATCGAAATTAAAATGGCGCTCCACGTGTTTTCGCGGAGAAGCATGTTTTGAAGCCATTAGCTGAAACGTCTTGAAGCGTTGAAATATTGTGTGTAACAACTTTTCTTCTGCAATAGGCTCTGCCAAACGTGATAGTGAAGCTGTTGTTTGAGTATGTCACTAAAAACTACAGAGAACACTGAAGACAGTAAGTACTGAAAACTGCTTGTAACGCAGCAGATTAGTTCCTTAGCAAAATATGTTGAACTGCTGCGAATCTTTGTTTCAAATACCGGTATAAGCTTACGGAAACATTTCCGATTTTTCTTTCAGGATATGCATATGGGAGCCGACTTCTTAAGGATATGGGATGGAGCGAGGGAAAAGGTCTTGGGAGAAATGAAGATGGCGTGAAAGAACCATTGAAAGTGAAGAAAAAGTTCAACACGAAAGGTAATTTTGTTACTCGTACTGGTCACCTGCTGAGGTACAGGCGTTGGGTCTACCCGTATGCACAGCAAGTCGCACCTAACCAATCTTGACGCTACAGCTTTCCAGTGCTGGCAATTCCAGCGAGCATTGCAGTTGACTCCATGACGACACCGAACGACTAAACCTCACGATCGCATCTTTCGACAGGCATGGGCTTTAACGGGGTTGATGACAAGTGGATAGAGCATCAAGAGAAGTTCGAAGACATCCTCGAGCAATTAAATGGTGGTCTAGAGTCGGATGACCACGGTCGAAATTTATCTTCAATCGAGGAACGTGCTCGAGCTCTTGGAGGACGCGTTCAGTGAGTAAAAAAAAGTTCTTTAGCTTTCCAATAAGTCAAACATCATTCTTTCCATTTATAGCTACTCAAAATTCCTTCGTGGCAAAGATTTGAGCCAGAAAAGTGAAGAGGATTTGAACGCTGTCATTATCAAACGTAAGAAGTCTAAGGCAAGTAACCCTGCTGTGCAAAGTTGTATGTTTATTAGTTGTGACACAGATTTTAAATATGTAAGTAAATCAAATCTTCTGCATGACTTCTAAGGTCTGCTTGACAGCCTCCTGCAAGTGTTGCACTACAGAGGATGTCTGCTGTCTTTCAGACGTGTCCTGTGCAAAGTGGGCAAGAAACTGTGGAACTGAGTACGAGTAGCACAAACTCCGATGGGGCCTTGCAGCCGATGACACACACGAGCAACATGAGCTACCACGAATACTTTGCTCTGCGAATGAAACAAAAAAAGGAAGCTGTTAACACTCCAGGTTGGTTATGTCCTGCAAGGGTGTTTTAGATATGTTTCGCAGCAAAATTCAAGGTCACCTTGAATCTCAGTGCTGAACTTTCATTACTCTATAGCAAACAATAAATGCATGGCCTGCACTGTGATTTTCCACAGGCCGTACTGTAAAACAGTATTTTCTGGGCTTTTGACTCTGTCTGTCACTGGTATCAGCTTGGTTCTGCCAGGTTTAATAGGACTCTGTTGTACATTTTGGACATATTGTGCAATAACAGGGCCGGGACTAAAATATTCTAGTTATGTATGAGCTGGTGTAAGCGTGAGGTAACATTAAAACTGCAGTTTATTAAGTGTGCATCATCTCTGCTTTTAGGAAATGGTGAAGTTGGTAGGAGTGAGTATGCAGAGCCATCGTCTCAAGAAG